>JBCEWB010964710.1:0-32498 GCA_039654565.1 Peronia peronii | reverse complement strand
TCTTTGAAGGTGGCGAAAACACGTCCTTTCGCCATGACTGAACTCAAACAATGATCATCGGTCTGAGCTGGTTTTCGCGCCACCGGAGGCAGCCGTGATCCAAAAATAGTCTCCGTGTCCGAATATACACAGGAGACTAACCGGACACGAGTGTCACGAGTCCGTATAGCTCTGGCTCCCTTTACACCAGCTTTAGGCAGTGAGAATCCTTACCTGCTCTCAAGAGGATGGACTTCTCCAAATTCACGATAATCGTTCTTTTGACGTATGGTGAGTAAATTCAGTTTCTTTTTCTTATTTTTACCTCGACCTCCGAATCCTCCATGTCTCTTCGGTGCCATGCTGCTTACGAATACGAGTTAAAGTAGCTAGTTGTCATATCGGATTTCGGTGTTAAAACTAGTACAAGATTTCAGTTGCTTTTGGATACACTAAAATAATAGAATAGAAAGGAATGGAACAAATACTGCTTTTTCCTCGAAATGTATTATAAAATCCTCAGCTAAGGGCAAAAAATGTGTAGAGGCAATTGCTAGGCCTGGCAAACAAGTAAAAATTTTTTTTTTCACCATTATGTAGTAATAATAATGGCGGCCATTTTGGATTTTTATCAACTGTTTATTTGCCTATAACTTTTAAGTTTTTTTTGTTCTGAAATTTTGCATGAAGCAGCTTAGGATATGTATCCTCTTTGTTTAGAAGGATTTGAAAATCGCTAGTCTGTCTCTTTGGTACAACTTGATGATCGATTATGTATTATATGTTTCATTGATTTTCTTTATTCAAAAAGCAATAAAACAGAAATAAAATACTGCATTTTTGTTCTATATAAATCTTTGTTATATGATGAAAAAGCGGCTTGGTAAAAGTTTTACTATTCGGATACAAAATAAAAAGGTAGATGCGATTTTTCTGCATAAAAATAATTTTTGAGCAAATCCATGAAAAAAATAATTTTTTTCCTCAGTATGAACTTAAAAATTAAGACAAAAACATGAAAAGAAAGCTCTCCTCACTTTCTTTTTACATGCTGACACAATCATGTCTCATATATAACGAATAAAGAAGCAAAATTGAAGTTTTTCAATTTGACCCAAAAATTGAAAACTTTTACCTTTATTTGCCTACACGCCTGGTGTCATCAAATATACATTTTCTCAAAACAAAATGACAGTAGTCACTGAAAGGGAAACAATGTTTTAGTTATAACTGACTAAAATAGCAAATCATTTAGATTTTCCATTGCATGCAATTTGAGTTTCAGAAGAGATACGGAGATCAATTTGGTACCGTTTTGAAACTTAAATTGTCTTCTATCCAATGCAATCCGAGCCGTTAGGGGCTAATTAAATACTGTATTTCTATTCCCAAAAAAAAGAAACTGCAGACTGTCACTTCAGGGGAAATAATGCTTTCAATGGATAGACTGAAAAGGCGAGTCATTTGCATCTTCCATTACGAATAACTCGGGACTCTGAAGAGATACAAAGACCAGTTTGGTACCGTTTTAAAGTTTAAAATGTCTTCTATCAAATGCAGTTCGAGCCATCAGAGGCTGGTGTCACATATTTTCTCAAAAGCAAAGTGAAGATAGTCACATAAAGGGAAACAATGCTTTATATATAGAGAGTAAAATAGCAAATCATTTAGATCTTCAATAGCGTATAACTTGGGTTTCAGAAGACATACAGAGATGAATTTGATATCATTTCAAAGCTTAAATTTTCCCCTATCGATTGCAATTCCAGCTATTCATGCTAGGGGCCAATGCCATTAAATATTTATATTCTGAAAAATAAACTGAAGACAGTCACTTCAAGGAAAAGCTTTCAATGGATAGACTGAAAAGGCGAGTCAAAGCCTTCCCATTCAGGAATGGGCGCCTCATAGCATGGGACACCACTTGTTGCAACACATTTGCCTTCTCTTTGATCGTTAGATGAACCACAGAACCTGGTGCAACAAGCCAAACACACCGAGGAACACAAGTGCCGCAAGTACTTGTCTCTCGACGAACTGTACAAGATTGTTGTTCTGGTGATGGAACCTCTGGTGTCATCGGGGCAAAATAAAATGTACAAAAACAACAACAACAACAACAACAACAGCAGCAGCAGTCATTCATTTGATATAATAAATATACCTGTGATGAATGAAAACGATTGATTATCAAACAATAAAGAAACAACTAAATAGTTGGCCTATAATTGTAAATGCATTAGTGTGGGGATATATGATTTGGGGTGACATGTAATAAGTAAATGCAAAATACATTATCTCATTTATGAGATTCTTCCAAACAACAACTTATATACATGTAATTTATTAAGTTCATATTGTTTTTATAATCAGTTGCATGGATATCATTTTGACACTACTCTTCAGATACATGAATTTTACACGAATTCAATTTACCTAACTCAGTCTCTTCCTCAAATAAGTATAATTTCTCTGACGCCCAAGATAGCAGAGGTACACTTGGCCTTAGCTTTGGTATAAAAATATGCTGTTTAGTTGTCATTTCAGTTGACAGTGCTCTTTTTGCAGCGATGTTTTTCTAGCTAATAAAGCTGTTGTCTTTCACTAGTTATACAATAAGTAACAATAGCTCGAACAAAATGAATCAGTGTGAAGGGAGAGATAGACAACAGAAAAAGAAGAAGAGAGAGAGAGGGGAAGGAGGGAAGGGAGACTTGCATTGTAGTGAAAGCAACAACTTGTAATAAAACATACGGTGCAAAACTGGTACAATGTGAAAGAGAGAGAGAAAAAGACAAGCGGGGGAGGGTGGACGAGGAAGAGGGTGGGGGGTGGGGAAGGGGGACTTGGATCGTAGTTACAGCCACAATGTGCAAAAATACAGAGAAAACAGGCACAACATGAAAGAGAGAAAGAAAGAGGGAGATACAGAGAGAGAGGACAGGAGGGGAGAATTGTATTTACAGAAAGATAAGTATCCCCATAATAAGCTCTTGATAGCAGTACTAAAGTTTCACTACACAAAACGATATTTTTACTTCTGATTGAAATTGAATTGACCCAAAGAGAGAATACAAATTTGAATCTGGTGTCGATATCTCAGAACAGTGGAAATCTTCATTCTGATGATAAATATAGACTCAAAACGGTTTTAGAAATTATAACTTGATTTTGATCAAAATATATAGGTCTCGAGTTTTTCACTCAAAACAGTCACTTATGCAGGCAAGAAAGAGGCCCTATATGCAACAACCACAAGAGCTGAAATGAACAAGACAACACTGCACGTCGGAGAACAGATGATATTTATTTCATATACTATGATATATAATTGAGCAAATTAGTTTTTGTAAAGGACTACAAAGACTGACATTAAAATACAACACTGAATGGCAAAGGAAAAAATAAACAAACAAACCAACAAACAAATAAAAAACTACAAGTACACAACCTATCCTGTAAAAAAAAAAAACAAACTTCCCCCCAACTGACCCATAAGTTGGTTATCTACATTTCTAAACAGATACATGTATCTTGAAAAGAGTAAAATAAATTTATATTCAACCAAAATATTCCGCTGCAAAAAAATATGATGAATCTGTTGCATTTTATTTGAACAAGTTAATTTCATGAATAGCTGTGATGAAATTACATATGTAAAGAGGGAAAACATATCCATATTAATTAATATATTGTACATACTGAACTTAAGAATCATAATATCAAGAATCTGGATCATGAAAACCAACACTGAGAGGTTCTCCATGTTTTATATGGCACACAAAAAGACGGATATAGAATGAAACAGTGTCGTTGATGATTTTGTCTTTATACAAATCAATTTGGAAAGAAAGAATTGTAATCTTAACTATTTTCTTCTCAGACTATCTGACTACTACTGGCCTCTACATTAGACAATAGCGGAAGAACAACTATGTCAACCACTGATGCTTACATTAACTAGTGGTGGAGACAAAAAAGTCTCACTGACAATCCCATATTCTATATGTCTTTAGACTGGCGTCAATGATCAGGTTCGGTTTTTGTTTTCTTAAAAAAATTTGGCTTTTCTGAATATAAAAATGGCACAAAAAAGTTGACATGTTCATTTATGTTGTTGGAAAGGTGGTCATTCAAAAGTTGAATCCAGGCTCTGGCTCAGTCAGGGCTCTATAAGCAGTGGTATATCATTAATATTTCACTGACTATGGGCAAATGTTATATAAAAGATTTCACTAATATTTATAAGGAGCCCCAATGCCAGGAGTGGACACTGGCTAACTCTCTGAGACTCTGAATATACTGAATATTGGTGAAGGCTTTCACCAGGACTTCTAAAATAAATTGGAATATGCCCTGCTTGCTTCTACTGTCTAAGAGTGTAGTAGTGAACTATCAGTCACAGCAAGGGTCAAGACATTCTTGGTCTGGCCAATGAAGACATGGCGTCCACAGACAGGACTCTTTTACTGATAGGGACAAAGGAACAAAATTGGAGGGAAAATGTGTGTGGAGGCCCAGGAAAGGCAAAATAAAACACAGAAATCATGGAGAGAACTCCAGTATTTGAAACAAACATGTTTTGAGACTGAAAGCCTGATCAAAATCTCCTTATGACTATTTTTCTGGGAGGAAAAAAAAAAAATTTAGATGCGTTTTTCTCAAAATGATGTTTTTCAGCACAAACATGCAATCTACTTGTTTGGTTTCTGGAACAATTGGCATGAAGTTTGGCATGAATACAGAAATTAAAAAAGATGTAATCAGAGGAGATTTTCAAATATATTTCAATCTTTTGTGAAATCTGAGATTTTGGAATCCAAAATTTTTGAAAAATCCATGACTTTCTTGTATATTGACATTAAAGATTTGTAAAAAATAACAAAGCAAATTCCTGGGTCATTTTTAGATGCTGAACTGAAAGCATGTAGACGACCTATGCAAAATTTTGACAAATCTGTTGAAAAATGAGGAATCCTGTTTATAGCAAAGTTATGCAATATCGGGTAGCAAAATTCAAGATGGCAGCCATTAGCACTGGCAACCATGAATGGCTTCAACCTTTTTTCTATTGATTTCCTCTAATTTGACCATACCAAATTTGATGTAGGGGTTAAAATCATCCCCCACCCCCTGCCAGCCATTTCAAAAATATAGACCCCCAAGACCTCCCTCACCTCAGCCCTCCTCCCCCACAACTGAACTATTTTCCCAATATGTTTTATTGCCATATGAGTCTACTGCCACCTATTCCGAAGGCCGGGAAAACTTGTACTGAATTTTTGTTTGCTGAACTAGATCTATATGTAGCTGTTCCAGTTTGCTGGGTGAACATGAGGACCCTTCATCTATCAGAAGCTGTCAATACTTTCATTCTGAATCAGTTCATCCGTCCTGTTCTCAATTCCAATTAATTCATATCTTAAAACAGAGTTTCAACAGATTTTTTAAACCAAACAGATCTAACTTTTAATTTTTCTTTCAAAGGAAAAAAAAAAGGAAAGAATGAAAGAACAGGAAGAAGAGATTTGAAGATGCAGTATAGAACAATACCCTGAGACTATAATTAAAAAAAAAAAAGAGGAAAACATCAGCAGCTCTAATTCACCCTGAGAGTGAACAACAAAATATCCACAGACACAGATAAAATATGTAACAATAAAATCTTCATTGCTAACATGATTACCTGTAATCATTCCTGTATGTTTCGGTATTTAACACTTAACAGTTTTTTTTTTTATAAGGCAATTGTGTCACATTCACATGGATCCACCATTTCACAGTTACCCAACCAATTAAAGAAAGATAATTCAGTCATGAAAAACTAGAAATTCTGGAGGATCTTTCAAAATCTCATCATGCACAGGCATCTCTGGTGTATTTACACCCTTATTTTCTACTCTTCAAGAAGTAAAACGGCTTCAGTATAAAGAGGAGATAAAATGACACTGACAGAAAGGTTGTGGTACTGGGGAAAATGTGCTTGAAAATTTTCCCCTATCATTATTTTCAGCAAGTTCAGCTTATTAATTTTCCACATTAATTTGTTGCTTGTTTATCCTAATGTACTGAAATTGTTAAGTTAGGTACTGGTTGACAATCTATATCTTGAAAATCAAGACTTTTACATAACAATGACACTGACGACAGACACAATGACAAGATCCAACTGAAAAGGAACAGTAACCACTCAACCGGCAAACACTGCAAAAGTCAACAGATGCTGCCTGTTAAAGTTAATGATGTCTGAAATAGTCTCCCTAATGTACAAAGTAAGGAAAAAAAAAGACAAGCAAGAGAGACTGAACAAAATCCAACTAATATGTCGCCATGAATCTTTTCTACTCCTTATTTTAAAAAAAAAAAAAGGCACCCACAGCTTAGACATGAAAGCAATGCATCCACCAGTTCTCCTCTTTAATTATTTAAACTAGTATGAGTCTATGACCATCACATTTGCAAGGACTATGGTGGTAAAATTTCCAATAAGCAACAGATGATTAACTTATTCTGCAGCAAAATACATTCGTCTAACATTACAATTAAAATATACATAGAATAAAAGGTAGTCATGTAAATCACATTAAAAAAAAAAAAATTATTGAGGTATACCATGTTACCATGGCACAAGATCAATAACATAGAGGCTTCGCTGTGGCTTTCAGTCTATCTTTCATTGTGTAGAGCAAAATGTTTGATGAGCAACACATGAGTAACTTCTTTTTTAGCAAAGTACCAGTACAGTATTTTTCTCTCATTAGAATTAAATAGACATGTGATGAAAAGTAGTGATATATTAAAAATAAAATGCACATCTGTCAAAATGAATTTGAAATAAAGAATCAAACATTCTACTTCAGTTCAAAACAAAGAACAGAACTAACTAATAATTATGTGAGTGTATCTGATTATTGCCAAGCAGATTTGCTTCAAAAAAAATAATTCTTAAATATTTCTCTAATTTCAGACAAACAATGTTTATGCAATTAAACAAATCTATGACTGAATTATTTGTTTGAGAAAATATAAATGTTGAAAAACTGTACTGATCAAAATAATGAAATACAAAATATGGAAAACAATGTGACAAGGCAAATAATTCATCAACAATGATCAAGTAAGAGGTACTAATGAGATAACTTCCTGCTGGAGGTTGAAAAGTGAAACATATCTAAGAGATACCAATGAAAAAGAAACACTGGATTTTTCCAGTGACTAGATATAGATCAGTTGGCAATAAAATTCATTTGGCACATATATATATATACATGTGAAGTCAACACATATTTCAGATGAGTTATTATGCAGTTAAGCACAGTCACTGACTGCTAAGTGTGTCACACAATTTAAATGACTTGTGTAAATGTACAACAGTTCCTTAAATATAGTAGTCACTGGGAATAAATACATCTACAACACATAACATTGATTTAGATCATTTAATTAAGACAAATCATGGTTAATATATTACTTCCAACATTTTCTTCAATAGAGCAATCTTCTTATAAATAATCTGATTAAAAAAAAAAAAAAACAGAAAATAATTCCAACCACAACACCAACAACCACAAAGGCACTTGTCCTGAGACACAGAAAGAAACCCAACAGTATCCTCCAATGCCATTCTTATCTCAAGGAGCAAAAAAAAAAAAAAAAAAAAGGCCATACTCTCAAGGCCATGTAATAATATCAAGAGAGAAGAAAGAGATCATGGCCATCTTATGTGGCAAAGATGATACACGTTTATGCACAGATAAAGAAAGAACACTGAAAGGTATTGAGGTAAAGAGCAGCATCGAGTAATTCCATCCGCTCTCAGTACTTGTTCACCATTACCTCTGAGAATAACTGACCACTGTGCCTTTACTCTAGAATAATCTACAGCAGCTAAAAAAAAAAAAACAACAAAACAAGAAAAACCAAACAACAAAAGAACATAGAAAGCCCCCCCCCTCACTCCTAGCGAGTTTTCTAGTCATTTGTTTCATTTGAAAACTCTAGGTTGAAAAGTCCTCAAACTTGTTTGAGAGAAATTATTTCACAAAAAGAAAAGTTATTAGTGCTATTGCTATTCTCTAGTCACTCCAATGTTACATTCTATGATGTTTTGGATGCTTGCAACTTTCATATAGACTGTGATCTCTCACTGCCCTTTTTTTTCCCCTCCCATTTAGGCTTTTTCGACCTTGCTGGACTCAAAATGTGTGAAATATAACTTAGGTCCTTTTCGTTCTGAGGCTTTGAAATACTGTACTTAATTTGCAAGTGTGTATGCTATGACATGGTTGAGGAAGTTGATCAATGAGCCTCCACAAAAAAAGGAGGGCATTTTCATAGCTGTTAGTATAAAATCTTTGCATGTAAAAGGCTGATACTGTGATACAAATTGGCAATTTGTTAAATTAGCTGAAGATGAGGTACAGATAAGTGATGACTGAAATTTCAGAAAAACATCAAAATATATATCCGCCTCGGTCAAAACGTTATTGGTACAGTGCAATTGTCCTGCTTCAGTTAAAAAACATAGACTTTTTTCTGTCGTCTCTAGCATTTATTTTATGCATGCTGTTCCAAACGCTTGCTGCTCCATAGATTTTCTCATGCCCTTTTATTTGTGCGATAACAAATAAATATATGTACAATTGTTCACATTAATACAGTCATAGATGACATCTGATGTGTCTAGATGAGCCATTTCTGGAAGGAAGAATAAAAAACCAAAAAAAACCCAATCAAAACAACAAAAAACCCAGGCTGGATAACTCTCTTTCTCCATCCAATTATTATTTCTTCACATTTTCACAACTTATATTTCTCCACATTTTAGGCGTTCTTGGTCTTTTCTTGCTGTAAAGACACCAATTCTGTTGTAAAATTACCTGTTTGCCTCAGATTTACAGTAAAAACGCAGCAGTATGTAGAAAACATCTAACCTTTCCGTAATGATCTGAATTATGAGCAAAAGATATACTATAAATGGGAACACACTATATGACTGCAACCATATCAAGCGAGAAGGCATCCCTTACTCATCAACACTGAGTTGGTTAGGCCTACTAACCCTGAGTCTTGACTCAATGGTAATTCTGGCATTACAACGTTATGTATTTCATTGATCCAGGCCATGTCAGCTCTTTTGGATGTCAACAACAATTTTTTGTATTCTTTTCTCATGGGAAAACATGGCAAATATGCTTTTCATATTTCAGAATGCTGCAGTTAATCTCATCTATTATATCAGTCATACTGTATTTATTTGTACCTACATGATTCAAAATGACAAGTGATTATGGCCTCTTGTTCCTATTTACACAAAACAAATCAACATACTGTCATGCTTGCATGATAAGTGCCTAAGTCATTTTTTGGCACAACTGAACAAGATAATCACCCACAGGAGGCTTAAAGGTATAGAATTACCACAACCATAACTGAATGCTTTAAGCTATCAATGTTAAATTTAAAAAAAAAAAAAAGCTTGCACAATTTGAAATGAAATATATGTGTGATGCTAATGCTATATTGTGAAAAGAAATTGTTTTTTCTGTTTTATCACAAAATAGCGAAAAATGACTTACACATTTATTATGAGCATGATGATATTAACAAATAAGATAGAATAAAAGTGGACAAATAGAACTGTAAGTACGGTACAAAGATATTATTATGCTTTTCTCAAGAATGTTGAATAGCATTCCTTGCCGCCTTTCGTTATCCATGTAAGACCAAAATTGGTCAAACCTGTTTTATCATGGATTATGCAAAAGTATGTCCTTCTCTATGTTCATCACATATTTCAAACTATTTTGACTGACGGAAATGTGCACATGTTTGAAGCAGTGATAGCTATGTGCAAAATGATGAGCGCTATTTGCGTACAGACAAAACTGTGGCTATGCACGGATAATGAAGAAAAAAAAACTGGATCCTATATATGCAAGGACAATTTCATAGGTTATAACAATTATAGTATTCTTCCTAACATGTTAAGAATCATATAAACAAATAACCACATGATAATTTTTATCACTGCACCACGACAACTAAATCTGTAAAAATATTTTTTCGCTTTAGCTAAGAACTATTCAAATGCTCCACATGTGGACAGCTAACGGCAGCTACGATATCTGAAACAGTCAGTGTCTGGAGGAGTCTCTACAAACCAGTTTAAGAATAGCACAAGCCTGATGCCATTGTAGTAAACATCAAATGAGATTTAAATCAATGCACTTTCATCTAAGAGAGTAAGTGAAGATGAAGGACAAGTTTCAACAGTGGATTAACTGTAGCAATGGCAGCACATGTGTAAGTATGCAACATTTATTCATATATAACAAAAAACAATGATTCACAGTAACATTTACATAACAAAAGAATTTACTGTAACAAGAGGTATCCTTACTCCAATCGGGGAGAAAGAGCGAAAGAGAGAGAGAGAAAGAGATCAGCTGTCTACAAATATTATTAGCCAACTTCCAATGTCTCTGCAATCACACAAAGTGTTGTCATATTTGCCTCAGACATTTGTCAGCAATTAACGCTTATCAGTTTTTGAATGAAATTCACAGCCTGTTGAAACACACTGTTCCAGTAAAGCATGTCTAGTTCCTAAATCAAAAGTTATCAGCTTGTGCATGGTATTGACATGGGCTTGTTTTTTTGTGATTGCAGCTGGCACCATATATTTTAAAACTATTTCATGTCCATTGCATTGCAGTGTGGATCTATCACTACCATAACAACTATCACATATAAATAAAATTCGGTCTTTTCTTTGATGAATTTCCATATCAGATCTCATTCAAAATCACCTACCCCCAAAAATAGTACATAATATACTAAGCCTGGCCACTATGAAACTGAAACTAACCAGAGGATATATTACAAGAGTCAGGGTCACATTTATGTGAAAGGCTTTCACAAGTCAGTACTGAACCACTGAACCTGCCAATGACAGAGTAAACTGAGAAAATGTGTAACTATATCCATGTTGCTGAGTATACTGTGAGAATGAACTATACTTGATTACTTGGATGTGCATCATACCGAATAATTGAGAAAAACATCACATGTAGTACAGTTCTTTTCATCTCAGTACAAGGTAATTTTGCTCTGAAACTGACTATATATGACAGCTAATTACATGTATTGATGCTCAGTGACCAACTCCCGTGGCAACTGGAAACAGACAGGAAAATCATCATGATGAAAAATGTTGAATTTCTACAATTCCTCTTCAAACTGCACCATATTATCTCTTTCTGTCACAGCAAATCTTCTCCCTGAATAGTATTTATTTCCATGACATAAAATAGGTCTTGCTATTTTCGCTTTACGTCTGCCATCTGTTTTCAATGAGGCAGCCTGACACCAAACAATAAAGGGTGAAGAAATAGCTCTGTTATATATCTGACCAATTTTTAATAAGATACAAAACAAAATAAAATTGGTATGATAAAATATCAGATATAGCATTGATTTACACTAAACTACAATGGTGTAACCACCACTAGTCAAGTGGTGTAACCACCACTAGTCATTATAAACTTTTGTGTGAGAAAACATCACGTTAACAATGAAAACACCAAAGGCACAAATTTCATGAAAGGAGAGAAAAGTTTCTTCCATTTGAAAACAACAAACTGCACTGGCAATACTTAGTTGTACAGTTTCTCAGGAGCAAGAGCTCAGACCAGATGAAGGCAAAGAAAATATGAAAATCTGTCTGAATTATTATTTCATTCATTTACCAGGAACTCTGATAAATAATTATCACAATTAATAATTGGTTGTTTATCACTGCGGGATCATCAACAGTCATTTTTTGATATTCCTTGAAATTTTTCCTCCTCTAAACCATTCAAATTATTCTTTGTCGATGTAATCTATACTCTGCTAAACAAATAAAGATCAGCAAGCATTTAAGCTGAAAGTGAGGTAATCATCGAGCACAGTACATAAAACTTGAAAAAATACTGTCTTCGAATCTGCTTATTTTTAGAGCACTAGTTATGCTTCATATACTAATGGGTAAAGCTTGCTATTTCAGATGTTCCTTGTAATAAATGTGCTCTCTAATGGAACACTTGTTCATTCCATAAATTTTTAAACTCAATTGTATTTTTAAGCAATAATGAGAAGCAGATGTTGACACAGAACTATATAAAGTAAAGTGGATTCCACTTCAGTGGTCTTACTAAATTTATGGAATTATTTGAAAAGAAATAAAATTTGAAAGTGTAACAGCCTCAAGCATCACAATTAATAAACATTTTTTTTATCAGTATCAGTAAATGTAATGGCACACTTAAGAACAGAGCTGGAATACATTCAAAAGATCCACCTAGTTATGTACATTTTGAGCATCATAAACCATTCCATTGCTTTCTCTGAGCATAATTGTTTTACTTCTTGCCAGTAATCAGAACTGTGTCCTAGAAAGAGAATCTTTAAGAGAGCTATGGTACAAGCAGAAAAAGCTAGAGTCTGGAATGACTGAATGAAACAAACGAACAGTCAGATTGTGCACTTTCTTCTTTTGCCATTGAATATATACCATAAATCACATTTTGTTATAACTGGGCAATTTACAAGACTGATAATTCATAAAATGGTCAGCACTGTATACTATGAGTCACGCCCATGAATCCTTCTTATATGCTAACATTGTATGAGTCATGACACTGAATTATTCTTATATGCTAATACCACATGAGCCATGACACTGAACCATTATTATATGTTAGCACTGCATGAACTGTTCTTACAGTTTGAGATGGTTAGGCATGACAACACAGATATCTCAAACTGCCGTGTTCAATCTCTTATCTGTGAGTTTTGTTCTGTCAGATTCAAACCAACATAATCAATATAGTGACTACAGCGTCAGTACTTCACTCATTATAGAGAAATGGTTGCCTGACAACACATAAAAAGAATATAAAAGTAAGGGTGACATTATGGCACAGAAACATCAATATCACATTTGTAAACATGAACAACATAATATATAAAATATCATAATATATCCAGATCAATACATCAATGAGCAAATCAAATGTCATCTGGATTTCTATAACATGGAAAAGCAAGTAACAACGTTGATTATAACAACATCTCCATTAAAAAAAAGATTTTTAAAAATAATAATAAAAATAAAAAGATAAAAGAAAATTTTTTACCAAGTATGACAATCTTATCAAATGTTTTTAATGAAGGGCAGAATGGCAAACGCAAACATATAGATAAGACTTTGCAGCAAGGGCAATCATGCACAATTCTGTGATTTGTATACTATCTTCCAGCAGACTTGTTAGTATTTTGAGAAACACCACCACCTTTATGACAAATGAACCATTGTTGGTATATCAAAAAATACTGAAATGCTGAGAGAAGTGTTTAAAGGCTTTAGTTTATTCCTTCCAAATGAACAACGTTGTCAACTGAAACCATTCTGAACATGGAAATGATAAATGTCAGATGAGAGAAAAACAAAACAATATACATTTAGTAATATAGAACTTATTTTGCTGAATACATTTTGTTCCAATAATTCCATCAGAATTCGCAAGAATGTCAGGATGTGCTTATTCATGCCTGTTTTTGGTTTGGTTTTTCTTTTTTTTTTGGTTTTTGAAAATATAGACAGATCATGATCTTGTCCTGCCAGATGCCCTCACTGGCCACTGTTCTTCGGAATTAAGATCCTCTTGTTCATGCTACTATTCAGACAGCCTTCTCTGCCTGGAATTCTGCTAGAATCCTTTTGTTCATGACCATCCAGACAGCCCTCTTGCTTTGAACCTTGCTAAGATCCTTTTGTCCATGTTACTACCTGGACAATCCTCTCTGCCTTGAACTGTGCAGCAATTTGTTCTTGACTAAGTCCCTTTTTGACTCAATTCTGATTTTCTCATTGGAGTAAATATACAGATGATGTTTTGATAAAAAGATGACTGGCCTCCTTATGCACAATGAGCCATTGTTTAACTGTGGCCACTACTTGGCCTGCTCTAGCCAGAATCCATTCACACAAAATGGATTTGTTTTAAATCTCACAATCGTTTTACGAGCTAATGATCAATGCCTCATTTGTTTCAACATTGTGAGTTGTCACATGACAAAGGAAAGGTGTCCAGCTCTCTTGTTTCCATTGTGAAGCATATTCTACTGTAGAAAAATTCATGCATCATAGATCATAACTGTGCATGTTGTTTTTGTGTAATAGCGATTATGTAATGGACCTAATATGTAATTTAATGAACAGATTTGACATTCTGCATCTTTATTAACAATCCACCTTCAGCCACCATACAGCCAAACCTCCTGCACAGCAAAGATGAGACTCAAAACAAACCCACTACCTAGCAAATCACCTCACCAGGATTCACATCCAGTCTTTTGAGATAGTGGCTTTTCCAGCCTATGGCACACAGGTTCTCATGTATCACTAAAACAACCCAACAAAACACTTTGTCATTACATCACACCTACCCCCAAACAACACACTGAAGTACAATATGTATTTCCAGGTGCAAAAATAAATCTTTCAGTTCAGTTAAATGTATCAAAATTATTATCATTAAATCAAGCTAAAATGGCAAGGTATGGAAAAGCTTCACCGGAAAATGTTGTGAAATACAATTGTGACTCATGTTCTTTAGGTTATTTCTCTGTGTAAGAAATACAGGCATTGCATACCTGACAATAATGCCATTTCTGAAAATGCTGAGTAAGATTGCGACATCCTACTTTTCTTCTCATAACCATTCTCTCTAAATTAAATAAAGCATTTCCTCATACAACCCATACAGGTAACTTGCAAATACAAACAAACACAAACAAACAAAGCAGTATATAACACAGATCATGTTTAACAACAGATAAGTGTCTGCACTTCAGATACATATAAGACCATATAAAATGTTTTAAAATTCAAAAATTATGCAGTGAAAGATCATTGAAGTTGGGCTTAAAAAATACAGTTTAAGTTTTATTTGCTCCTTTAATGTAAATATCTCAGGGCAACTTTAGCACAGCAAAATATCTTTCTGTTGAAAAAGTATTCTTAAATTAATGGAAGTGTAAATAGATATAAAATTTTTACCAAGTTCAAGGGATATTGTTTTTGACTAGCCCTAATGCTTCTTTTCACCTATTCATTGTTCATTTCACCTGTGCCTCGGTTCCTCCACCAGACACAATGGGTGTTGAACAAGAGGTGTAAAGATGAAAAGAAATCACTTCCTTTTTGTCATTTGACTGATCCATCTCCAAAAAATCTTAATCCTTAACATAAACTTTTCATGATGTACGTTTCAAGAAAAGAGCACAAAAGTGATTTTTCCTATCTTTATAATGCTTGTTTAGGTCCTCTTGTGTCTGGCAAAAAAAAATAATAGGGCTGATCAAAAACAAACTCCCATCAATCTTTCATATTGTAAGTTCTGAAACAGGTACGTTGTCTTTTCCAATTTTATGCTCAACATTCCTGTAAGTCTATAGCAACATTATATATATCTTTCCTCGCTCCTGCCATTATTTTATATCTTATCTTTTGTTGGTCATAGTGTCATGATACCCATACAGGAAACTATGCAATACTATAACATATCTTTCACGTAAAAACAGATCACATTATGTCCAACATATCTGGATGCAGCTGTTACAGAGCTAAGAGAAATATCTGACTCACAAATTTAACTCCTAGCTCATAGCACTGGCGCAGAGTACTTTCAGACGTAACTCTTCACTTAATAAGCTAAATGACTTTTAGTAAACAACAAGAGATACAATATATCAGAGCTGCTAGAATGTGCACCTTCTTTTCTGACAAGTTTTGTGCATTCCACAGTTGCAAAGTGAACTAAAAAAAATTCTTTTTTCAGTGAGCAAAGCCATATAAAATCTATTGCAACAGCCCTTTTCTATTTATAAATAATGTAAAATGGCACTATTTTTTAATGAAGACTGTATATATTTGGGGAGGATAAGTTGAAGAGACACATACACCGTCTACCCACCAACGCGCAACTAAGCGGTACTAGATCTCTGTTGATTTAATACTAAGCCTCTGAACATTTGATTATGAGAACATAATATTTGGTATGGAAAAAAAAAGGAATTTGCACTGTAAAACCACATATCCAATATGCCTTTTAATTCAGATTTACTCTAACTCTAAAGCTGGCATTTCAATTTATAGAAATGCCTTTGGTGTCTCTAAAATCTACATCTATAATCTGAAAACTGGCAATCCCATTATAAAGGGTGGTTGTCACTTTCTAAAGAGAAAAGAGTTTGGTGCCAATTGTGGACTTGAATTCTCTGGTAGTTATCTATAAATTTCCAATACTAACAACAAGTCTAACTGTGAGTGAAGACTGGCACATGTATATGTCTACAGTATAAATGAAATTGCAAATATCTGAGAAATTCAAGCTAATGAATCCCTGCCACACTTGGGAGATTGAAATATGTAGAAACTTGACAATACATGGTTATCCTCTCCCCCTTGATAAAGGCAAGAAGTCTTTCATCAAAGAATGCGGAAATCCTCTCAAAAATTGGCAAATTCGCATAGGCACTTATAATAAAAAATGTACCATGCAATGCAATGTACCTGGAAGAGAGAAACATAAAATGTAACTTTTCTAGGGCTGTGGAGCATGATGATATGGAACATTCCAGATGTTGAAGGTATTTGAAACAAAAGAAGAGGAGAAATGTGATATGTCACAGTCCTTAGACTTGGTAATTTTATCCTTACAAAATGAAAATATGTGAACATGTTCATGTCCTTGATCTACATGTCCTTTCTTTCAAACATATTGGTTCATATAAATTTCAGATGTCTTGCTCAGGATATTCACAATATCACTGATCGATCAGATGTTTAATCTTAACCACACCAGTCTGATAGTGCCAACAACTGGCATAACATCCGCTGATGCTGTCATAGCAGTTGATGGAAAACTAATTATGATCTGGCTGTCATATGCTTTAGTAATAATGTGAAACCATCAGGCCATCAACAGATCCAAACACAGTGATGTAGATGAAGGTGCAGTATCACAAGGAACAAGGAAATAGACATGGCTGTGTCACATGTTATTGGGAAACGGTGAAAGAAATATGACATAATCCCCCCCATTGGTCATTTTCATCTATTCAGAATCAGGATCAATAATATACAAACTGCTTCCAAATCTCCAGTGAATAAAAAAGAATATCCTAGAATAATACACAGCTGTATGACAAATACTGTAGTCTCAGATATCAATGGGTTAGAAAAAACATCTTTGAAGAGTTGGCGTCTTCCTAGCCTTCTCCGGCCAGGGTGACTTTTCATTGTACGTAAGTATGAATCTCATTCAAGTTCCTCATCATTTCACAGTCCTACCCTTGTGCCTACTGACCTTGTTGAGGTTTGTGAGAATATCAGTCCCATATCGCTTGACATTGAGCATAGTGTCAAATAGATGCACTGTAGCTGATAAGGAGAACATATACAGCTTGAGTGTCATCACTTTGCCCTATCATTCATGGTTGATGAAAATGTCAGTCACATCACAGTACTAGCATAATTTAACAGGCAAATACTTGGTTGATGAGAAACTGTGAGATTTTATTAACTTGTCTTCCCAGTGAGATGAAAGTGCTACAGTAAGTTACAATCCAAATATTGATGAATAGCTTTACAGCATTTGATGAAAATACAGATAGTAATGTCATATTTATGGTGTTGTCAACTTGTCCTGTGGCTGATGAAAGTTTAGGCCACATAACTATGAGAGTATTGTTGAGTGGGTGTACTGTGGTTCATAAGGGAACAATGTTATGCTGCAATTAATGTATCGTCACTCTGCCCTACTGGTGGTTGATGAAAGTATTCCATCGCATATTACTGTAAGAATTTTGTTAAACAGCCCTACTAAGGTTCATGCCACTGTAACACTATTGTCACTTTGCCATACCAGTGATTGTTGAAAATATTACATCACATTACAGTAAGGCCATTGTTAATTAGCTTTACTAAGGCTGATAAGAGGACAATTTCAAGCTGACTTGTCCTTCAGGGAGTTGATGAAACAAACTGTTACATCCCACATCATAGCGAGAGCACTGTAATCAGTCCTATTGTGCCTAATAAAATGATAACATTTTGCTGCAGTTAGATTATTGTCAACTTGTCTTACTGGTGGTCGATGAAATTACCCCATTACAGTGAGAGTATTGTCAGTGAGTCAACTTCATAGCACAATCAACCTCTTTTTGCTGATAAGGTAAAAAGTGTTATATTCCGCCTTAAAGTGAGTGACTTGTTTGTCTTCTTATACTTGATAAGAGAACATCTTGCCACAGTTTAATTGTTGTCAAGCTGTTCTTTGGTGGTTGGTGAAATCACAGTGAGAGTATTAAATGAGTTAACATCATGTCATTGTGAATCTTAAGTAGTAGATGAAGGTGTTATGTACCACATAATGTGAAAATATTGTCAATGTTTTCTTATGATAACTGATGAGAGATACAACATCTTACCATAGCAAAATGTGATCAACTTGTCCCACTGCTGGTCTGTGAATTACTGCATAATTTGACAATACATGTATTTGATCAGTTGGTCAACTTCATTTCACAGCTAATTTGTCTTTCTGTAGCTGGTGAAAGCACTAGATCTACATCTCACATCACTGTTTGTTGATCAATATTACTATACCTGATTAGAGAACACCATCTTCCCATTGTCAATAATATCATACATTGACGTGTTTTACCAGTGATCAATGACAGTACAGTGTCACATCACAAACCAAGCATCACATTAATGTCACGCAGTCGTGATCTTTTATAAGAAATATGCTGAGCTGCCTTCATGTAATGCCCTGTTAGGATATTTTCTGTTCATCATTAATTTTACCTGTATAGGCAGTAGAACTGACTGGCAGTGAGTGTTATTTCTTACAATCAGAGACCACATGTAGCCTGCCTTCATGAAACGCTCTGTCACAATATTATCTGCTTAGTTGATCTTTTCCACATGTGTAGATGAAACAAGTGATTTGCAGACAGCATCACTCTGTATGATCAGAAACTATGTAGAATTGCCATCATCAAATGCCCTATCACTATCTTCATTTTTGTCTGTCCTACACAACATGCAGATGACAGAACTGATTGGTATCAAGTAAAGTATCAGCATCACTCATCACAACCAGAACAAAGATGATTTGCCTGTATGAAGTTTCCATTTGTTTGAAAATTCCATATAATACAAAAAATGACACCATGTAGCACTGAAATATTTTCTTTCCACTGGTGATGCCTTTTGTTATACTAGACATTTTTTCACGTGACATACATCTCTGCGTACAGTTGTGGGATGTGAAGCTGTGGATTTTTCGTGATGACCAGGCTGACTGCCACGTTGTGCTGCATTGAAATTTGTGGGAATTCACCCAGACGCAGCAGCATCTCACCAAAGCGAAGGCCGCCATTTTCAAATTGTTCTGTAACATAAAAAGAATGTTTTTCAGTTGGATAAGGATCTATTATACTCCGAGAGAAACACTCATGATCAAAACAGCTATCAGTCAACTTCTTCCTTCTTCCTTCATTGTACTGAAAGAGCTGATACATGGAAAGTTTAAATCTCAGGCAATTCACAACCCCCCAAAAAAAAAGATCTCTGTCACCTGCATAAATTTCTGAGAACCTGAACTTTTTAATATACTCGTACGTATTTCCTATTCTAGAGCAATTAGCCCACCATCTAAGGGACAAACTGCTTTGAAGAGTTATAAAATTATTGGTTTAAACTAGACATAAGAATAGGAAAAAATGAGTTAATTCATTGCTAGATCCTGGCCTCAGAGTCTTCACTTGGTGGATGATGATCAGAGTTCTACAGCACAGGTGTCATGTGTAGAGCATAAAACAATGTCTGAGACTGCTTCTAGGTAACACAAAACTATCACTTTAATTGACACAAAAATTCTGTACTCACTCATTTCATATTCTTGAAAAGCCTCCAAAAATCTTTCTTTTAGTTCCTTCACCCTGCTCACTTCTTGCAATCCTGGGAATTCTGGAATAAAGAATTTTAAATGAAATTTTAAAAGAAAAAAAAAAAGAATAGAAAGAAACAGAGACAAAAAAAAAAACATTAAAGAACACCCCCTTTCCCCACCTCCCAAAAGAAAAGAAAAACAAACACTGAAAAAAGAATGAAAATAGGTAACAGATCAAATGAAGAAAAAAGAATTAAACGGCTATTACAATCACTATCATTTAAAGTCAACTGAGACCATCCTCATTGTTATCACTATGTGATGTAACTTAAATCTTTATATAAAAGATAATTGACTAGCATTAAGATAGAAAAAAACACATAATAAAGAAAGAGAAGGAGAACAGGACAAATCATCATACTCATAAGATAAAGTTGCTTAAGTCATTTTTTGCCATCTTGAATAAATGGAAAAACAATTTCATTTCTTTACGTGTCAACCCCACATATTTTGTTTCAAATGTTGTAGGCTTTTATTGGAACTCAAAATATTCAGCTATGGCTTGAGCTCAATTTGACTTAAACAATTATGAGCTGACAAAATGTACCTGAAAAAATGGCTATTTAATTCAATCTGAACCCATATCTTGACCATTATGTAACCCACCAAAATGACTACATAGGCAGAAAGGCAGACATAGATACAAAGGTAAAAGAAACAGCATGACTGAGTGAGACAATGGTGATTTGAAATGAAAGTTGACACAAAAACATGGAGAGGAGAGGAAATCAACACAGAGAATGGTGTCCTAAAGACAATGAAGACAGGAAAGAGAACATAATAACAGGTACACAAAACCAAAACTTCTAGTCATGAAGTTTCCTAAAATAAGCCAGTTTGTTGTATAGAACTTTTGATTCTGGGAAATTTGGTACCACAATTATCTCTATATTTTAATTTTTAAAGGAGCTATGCAATTTTGAATCATACAAAATCTGATCCCACAGTAACTTTGCGCAATAGGCCATTTTTGGAAAGGTACATTATAAACATTTGAACTCACACAAGTGTTCTCATTTATTTAACACAGAGTATATATAACAAATAACATACTCAACAAGATGTTTTCACAATCCGGAAGTGTCTCATAGATGATGATCTAAAATAATCTGGGATTGTGGATCAGATATATGCATAATATCTGAGCACAGGGAAGTTTGTCCCTTCTTGGGACAAACAAGACAGAATGGATGATAGAGCATGGGCGTACTTACCATCATTGAGTACAAGCATACAGGAGAGATACGCATATTCCATCTCTGTCACTTTATACCTGTTCACCATGATACCAGTGTGAATGAAATGGGTGTGCAGGACATCAAACTCAGGGAACAGTGTCTGCCAAACATGATGACAAAGCACAGGGAATAGATTAGTTAAAGCTGTAGTAGTTTTAGAAAATTAACTGCAAAAGTGTCAGTAAAAACTGCTGGGTATCAGGATTTCTATGATGACGTTGATATTTTTGTTGTTTTTCCTATTAATAAAATTTATTTAACTATAAGTGCAAGTGAGTGTGAATGCATCTTATGTACATACATGTACTATGTCTCATCGTGAACAAAATTTCCTTTTGATAAAGAATCAAAGTTTACTTTCTCTTCTCTTCTCTTTTTTCATCTGTTCTTATGACAGCCTATGCTTTAGGATCTCATAATATGAATACCATGCTATTATACTGTTCACTGCTTGATGGGGAATTTTAAAGCAAAGTATGATGACCTAGATCGACCTCTGACACCTCCAGGATTAAATCATTCCATGAAAAGCACAAAAAAGAAAAGAAAAAAAAAAAACAATACAAAAACAAACAAACAATAACCTAGTCATGCTACTGACTCATTCATTCTGATACACATTTGCATACATGTAAAACTTCAAGTCCAAGTTAAAACCCGTATCTATGGATCAGACCTGCGAATGTCATTAAAAGTTGACAGTTTATGCTGTCTGGACAGTGGTGCCTTTGAGATACACTGTAGAAACAATGGCCAGCAAACCAGCTCCTCCCTATCTTCACCAGCTCTGCGTGTATCCATTCTGAACAACTTGAACATGTGAATGGCAACTACTGAAGCTTGTCTGATTGTGAAAATAACTCTTAAAAGCTGAAGTAACGTTCACAAAGTTCCAAGGATTTTGCAGTAGAAGTTTTATTCAAGTTTTTCTAGCTAAGGAACATACTCCAAAATATAATGATAATAATTTTTTATAATGATTTTTATAATTGAAAAAATAAACATTCATTAACTTGGAAATAAAAAATTTCTGGCTTTTAGGAGTGAATGCACATCACTAAAGTCTGATATTTGTCACAAATTTTAAGACTTGTCTAAGTTCCAAAGAGATATTCCTTGATGTTGTATGAATGTTCCAATTGTTTAGAAATATCTAAAGCCAATTTTGACAAATAAGCTACTCTTTGCTTTTGACACATAAACTCCCGCCCCACTTTGCACTTACACACTGTTCATCATCTCATCAGCTTCTCATCGGCACAACACATGTAGTTTATGTGCATATTTAACTCACTCTGTGAAATGTCTGAAACAGACAGGATGAAAAAAAGATCTAAGCACACAAATGTACATACACAAATCTTATCATTCTCCTTGCGGGAAAAGTTGAAGTAGTTGTAGAAACCTGTACTGGGTTCGTAACATCTGCTATGATTCAGGATGACCAAACTGTAGGTGGCCATGCGCAACATCAATACCTGGTCATCAAGGTTCAGCAAGCGGAATCCTGGTTGGGAAATACAAAAGCGATATATATGCATCTTACCATATGTGTGACGAATTCTTGACTGCCATGTATTTCCAAAACAGTTTAAATAGTGTTTGTAAAATGAAATCATGACTGGAAAATTACTTGGAAAAGACCAACGAAATACTCACTCAAAGAAAGAAATTTGCCAGTGGGGGAAATAGCACTGGATAGGACATAACATAAGGGAAAGTCAGCCAGCAACATCACCAGATCGTGCCTTTGGTTGATCATAGACCAGAAAAAACTGTACTATACCGTGTTGGTGGCCAAGTGATTTGATTGTTGGTTATGGATTTAGAAGTTCTAGATTCAACTATTAACTACACGCGACATTTTGCTTTTGGAAAAGACAATATGCACACATTTCCTGACTAGATCCAGGTTAAGGTATCCGAATACAGACAATGAATGTTGCTATTAGATTGATAAGGACGTGAGCATCTAATACACAACTGCCTTATATGTTTCTAGGAAGTGCAGAACCAACCTTCTCAGAGTAATAATCGATTGTAAAGCACTTACAGTCTGGTTGTGTGGGAATGAGCATTATATAAATATATTGGTTATTAGGATGAGGCTATTGCTGCTAGGTGGTAAAAATAGACCCAATGGTTGATTGCTACCAGGTGGTCTTTTGATTTTGTAACTAAAATGTTCCAAGGTACAGGGATAAACCCTATATCTCACCCTTATTCTCATCCTAACTCTAACTCTAACCCTAATTCTAACCCTAACCCAAATCTAGCCCTAACTCTAACCCTTACCCTAATTCTAACCCTAACCCAAATCTAACCTGAACACTAAATCTAACCCTGACCCTAAATCTAATCCTAAGACCACTTAGCTTGTTGTGGAACCTTCTAGAGTCTAGAATCTAGATCTAGAAACTACATTTCTGATTCAATGTCCCAAATAAATAAAACGATGCAATCTGACTGATCAAAAAGGAAAACCTGGTGTCGCAAATAGACCACTGAGTCTATTTTGACCACCTGGTCATAATAGTCAGTGTATATTTATTATTCCTGTATGCTTAAATTTAATTGCTGGTGCATGACTATGCAAATGAAAAAATTGATGTATAATCATCAGCATGTCTCCTGATGACCTCTCGAGGCCAACGAACCAATAGTAACAACGACAGGTAGCAATAAAGAGTTTTCCGTTTACCTGGAATTCTTTTGGCAAAACGGACAACACACTTTGCATGAAAGCTGAAGTGATCCATCATTCCTTGCCATGCTGAATCCACTTTGGAATATTTCTCATCATCACACACATCAGATTTAGCTCGTTTCTGCAGAGAAAATGGTAAGGTTGTGTATAAATGACTGATTGACTGAATTTTTTTGTGTGGGGGGAGGGGATA
Source organism: Peronia peronii (assembly GCA_039654565.1). NCBI lineage: Eukaryota > Metazoa > Mollusca > Gastropoda > Systellommatophora > Onchidiidae > Peronia > Peronia peronii. The sequence continues at coordinate 8,312 of JBCEWB010964710.1, read as the reverse complement.
TTAACAGTTGCATCAATGTGGTTATTTCTGAACTGTGTCAAAAATGGTGTTTGTTACATTCACCTATAATATTTCAAAATATAGGGTGTCCTCACTCTTTAAATGGCAACAATTGCACTGTTTATTGAAGTACACGCTTCATCACGAAGCTCTCTGACATCTGGAACCAACAATTCTTGCAGCAATGTGAGCATTTTTTTTGGGACACCCTGTAAATCTATATGATTATCAAAATATACATGTCGCACAAGCAATTGAAATGAATCTCATGTGGAATTTTTCATGAACAGAATTATTGTGTCAATGGAAAGCAAAATCAGTGCATATAGCTAAGGCTCTTCCTTGCCATGATATACATGTTTACTATTAACTGCTTTTACTATTAACTGCTATTACTTAATGGCTAGTAAGGTGGAATTTTCTGGATGAAGCCCCCTTTAACCTTCAAATAATTTCACCTGCTTAAGTGACATGTGGATATAAGTCAGTGTATATCAGTATTGTACAGGTGTGAATGACTATGATAATTTTTATAATTTATCAAACTGCAGGGTAATTGCTCATCAAGGGAGCTCATCATAAACTCATGCTGACAGAATTCTCATACATCTGAAAATGCTTTGACTCTCAGTTTTCATAGAACTGTCTGCCTAACCATGGTGCTGTAATTTTCTCCAAACCGAGGAATCTGTTGGGCTCAGTGTGGCTGAGTGCTGTAAATATATATAGCATTCTACATCAGGCTCAAAACTCAAATGTTCAAACATAATAAGACTATGAGTAAATGCAATCTCAACAAAGGTAACAGCACAGATATATGGAATTGTAACCTGAAAATTAAAGCAAACCACGAAAAAGCAAAAAATACTAAATATGCGGCTTGCCTTTCTAAAGAATATAGCTGCCAGATAGATTCATGGACCGGAAGTCAGCTGAATTATTTGTCTAATGATAATCCTCAAGGGGCAAAAAAAATTCTCTTTTACACCTAAGTTGTTATTTTGTTTTTAACGATCAGCTGTTCCCCAGAAAAGAAATACTTCCTCACAAAAATTCCACACAAGTTAAGGCACAGGAAGAGACAAATCAAGAAAGAAGGATAAATAATATTTTTTATATTTTTTAAATGTATGTGCTTGCCCTGCATTGATTTAAAACTAGATATATCCAAATGACATTTCCTGATATAAAAATCAGAAATGGAACATTTTCATATCTGCAGAAATTCTTAGTAAAGTCAACTATGCATATCCAAACAGGTGTTTTATGACCATGTGAAATAAGGTACAAATCTGCACAGTATGTGCACTTGAAATCCTGGTTGAAATTTCTGTACATTAACTATTTGAGTGTATGAAAACATAATGGTTCAAATGAGAAAACTCAGGAACTACTCACCACAACGCACAAATGTGCCAGATTTTTCGCTGCCTCGAGTAATATGTCGCCCAATTCTTCATTACTCAAACTCTTGATATCCACCTCTTTGCTCTTTCTGGAGGAGGGACCCTGGCCTGGTGCAGGACTCTCAGCAGGACTTGGTGGGGGACGTAATGCAGGACTTGGATTGGAACTTGCGGGCTGACCTGAAATGGGACTTGGAGCAGGACTTGGAGCAGGACTCTGAAGTGGTCGAAATGTGTTGGGTGGGCAAACTTCCATTTTTTCCTTATATGGGCTGTTATGAATTGGATTTGGTTTGGAACCCCGAGAGTGAACTGATAAATCTGAAGCCTCCTGTGGAGACTCACTTGCTCTAGGTGGAGATCTTCGTTGTGAATTTTCTATTGAGTCATTCCTATGCGATCTGAAGGCCTCATATTCTGAGCATCTGTCGGGCAAACTGTGAGGGATTGTGTTTTCCCTGTAAATATCATCTGGCTTTGAGTGTGGGCCATGCTCCATGTAATTTGCTGGATGGCTGTAGTGAGGTTCTCTGCTATATTTTGGGGAAAGAAACTGTGGATGACTGGGACAGGGAAAATCCATGCCGTGGCTATGCAACTGCTGCTCTGGGAAGGCATGAGAGGGAGATCTACTGTAGACTGGATGGGATGGCATGAGTTCTGCAGACGATGCATGTGGCTGTGGACTAGAATAACTGAGCTTGTTGAAATATGCCTCATGAGGTATGACATGTCTATGGCTGTATGAATCATTGTAGGCTCCTTCCCTGGGAGATGGGCAGCAACTCCTGTGACTTCCTTGCCACTCATATTCTGATCTACTGTGTGCACTGTGCTCTGTGGAATTACTGTGCAAATACAGCTCGTGGGAGTAAGATCGAGGACGAGGAGGGAAAGCCATTGGACTGCCACTATGAGACGATGGTGGGAGGGTAGGAGTGACAGATAAGTGGGCAGGGCTTGAAATAGTCAGAGGAGATGAGTAACAAGGCAAAGGTGAGCGAAGAGGCCTGGAGTGATGGGATACAGAGCTGCTTGGAATGCCGCTGAAGGATGTCTTAGATAGAGGTGAATCTTTACTCAGGTCCTGCGGTTGGCTGTAGAGATCAGGGTGTGGACATGAAATAGGAGGCGGTGGCTGGCTCATGCTACGGCCGGAGTTGTGAAATGATACAGGAGTCTGATCGACTGAGGGTGGTTGGAGTTCGTGCTTGTGCTTCTGATACTCTGCAGAGATACTCAGTGGTGGAGGATGAGCCCTGAAAACATCTGGTTGAGGCGGTTGAAATTTTAGAGACGGCTCCAGTTGGTACTGCTGAGACGGTTCAGAGGGAACCTTATCCAGCACTTGGATTTTGGGCAAAGGTTCCTCTTGGGTACGTCCCCTTGGAGACTCCTCTTTTACATGTTCCTCTTCAGCCTTGACTGATGGAGAACTAAACTGACCTGGATGAGACTCTTGATTCATTTCTATGGATTGCAGACTGTCCTCTATATCAGAGGGCCCACAAGGATCAAGGACGACTGAGTCAAAGCTAAAACTGGATGGGCTCAATTCTGTGGACTCTTTCCAGGGGTTGCCACTGTTACCTTCAGATTTCAGTGTGGCATGTCTAGTTGCTTCCAGAGACAACACATGCTTGACAGCATTTGGCTGACGACCAATACGGCTTCCTGATCAGATGTAATAGACATTTTTAAAAATTTTAAAAAAAGCTACTATGATCATAATAACTTAAATTTCAATCTTAGTGCTGTTGTGTGCTGTTGTCACCCTGATTCACAACCATTGTATGTAATTTTGTGTAATTTTGAGAAATTGTGCTTGGAAGTTTTCATTTTAGATGCAATATAGAGGACTCAAAATAAACATAAAGTGTGACTTGTGTAGTCCAGGTACATTCTCAATCAAATTAGGGACCGCAGCACATATTGAGTGTAATCTATGATGCAGTTAACACTGATTTTCAAGAAATTAGAGGTACAACAATTGTAAACTGAGATAACAAAATGTGCCGTTTGAACTCTTTGAAAAGAGCCCTATTTTTCACTTTAATTAAAATTCAAGTGACTGAGTAGGACAAGAAATAAGGCAGTTTACAAAAATGTAATTTCTGCTGGGATCAGCCTTATCTAAAACCATGACAGTGGACTAGCAGGTCATCACTGAGTGCTGTTGTGAATGCTGATATGTCATCACAAACAAGGCAATGAGTAAAACTGTCTATCATAATGTTGGATATGACTCATTCATACATTTTCCATCAAGCAAAACAAGACACATATTTTATACTGAACTGTATACATCTGGAACAAATCAGAGAAATTGAAGAAGGAGAAAACTAGATAACTGTGACAGCTTGAGTAGCCAATTAGATATCTGACCATGAAAGACGAAGACAGCTAGGTAAACTATTTCTTGGATAGATAATTTTGATCATAGAGAGAGACATCTGGGTGACTATAAGAAGACACAATGGGCTTATTGGAATCTCCTTGTTATCATGCAGTGGTTTGGGAAGCTCCTTGTTATCATGCACTGGTGATCAATGCTCCTTTTGTTTAACATTGTGAGCTGCTACATGATATTGACACTCTGCTCCTTTGTTTACATTGTGAGACACACTGTCTTATGAACAATTCATATAACATGGCTCATTACTGTGTAGCTTAATAGTGTAATAATAATTTCAAACAGATAAAAGCATACAGTGGATAACTTTCGATGCCTCTTGATTGAATAGACAAGTCGTTTTGTATAATTATGTACAATGTTATTTCAACTACAATATAGTTGAGGCTCTCCTCAGGTGGGTCCATTGAATAGTTATATGAGGAGACAACTGGACAATTTTGAATATATGAATGACTAGCTGCATAATTTGAGCTATAAGAGCAGTTGTTTTAAAAACTTAGCTATCTAAGGACTTAACTGGATAATTTGGGCTATATGAAGCGATGCCATGGAGTTAATACTTTCACTGAGTGAACAAATTTTACTGATACTAAAAAAAACAAAGGCACAGAATCCATCACAACATAGAAAGATGTTTTCAAATGCTGTTCTCCATGACAGGCTGTGTGAGATGAATGAACAATGGAGCCACTTTCCTAGTATCCATCTCTGTTTCTCTCTTTCGCACACACGTACAAAGGACATTTATGCCCAAATAGTTGAATACATTTAGACTGTCTATGTCTATGTGCAATGTAGACAGTCAATCAGTTTGAAAAAATTTACGGTCAAACTGCCTAGTCCATGACTTCTCAGAGAGAGAATTGCCAGTGCATGGCACACACATTATCCTGTATACTAATCATCGTAACTCCAATGATCATTAACCCTCTACATCAAGTTTGGTCAATGTGATACAGCGTAAAGAATGGGTTAGTAAAATTGAAAGACAATGAAATCTCCAGTATCACTAGCATTTACTATGATGAATTATTCACAGAGAAGTCTTGTAATACTGAACAATATATAATTTGTATGATTGGTCTCATTTGACGAATGTTTAAATTTTCAAATTATTTTTAATGAACAGTCTCATTTTGTTTATAATTATCTGCCTATTGTGTGAGAGATAAAAAATACCCCCCCCCCCCCTCCAACAATCTCCTTTTCTCCCTTACCTCCAATAGTCCACATCTTTGACAGGCATGCCAATCTGTAGGCATTTATTGTAGCGACAGGCCTTGCAGGATCAAAAAAAAAGAAACAAAAAAGAACAACCCCTTCTTCTACCCCTATTCTATCAATTCATACCTTCTACAGACATTCCAATCTGCAAGCATTTGTTGTAGCGACAGGCTTTGCACATGTTTCTGGTAAGAGCGTTGATCTCACAGGTGCCGTTCTTGTTGCACTTGTAGGCGTAGGCCTCTCTTTCCTTCACCATCCTCCGGAAAAAACCCTACAGAAAGCAGAGAGATGTCCAAATTGAGAAATTCAACAATAAACCTAATACGAAAAAATACAAGAAAAGAAGAACTATCTAATGGAAGAAAAACATGATGGATCACAGTAAGGTGAGCTGTGAAGATTTAAAAAAGTGCAGATTTAAAAAAGTGTGGTGTGTAAAGGTGAGACACTACAGTTGACTTCATTGACAAATGCAAGAATCACATGCCGAGTTTGGCCATTCAGTGAATTGACTAAGATGATATGAGGGCCTCCTGTGCTCATTGCTAGATATCAACGGGATCCCATCTGAACAGAAGAAGAAATAGAAGAAGATAAAGAATGGGTTCAACAAAAGTTAACAGTGATTATTTTATTTGAAATCAGTTCATGTTAAAAGAAAAATAATCTAGGAAAAAGAATATTCTGCTGGGCGGATGCCTTGCTAATTCAGTATTGAATTACAGAGAACAAAATTTCAAAGGATTTCTTTGCTTTTGTGTGTATTGGGAGATGGGGAAGGGGGGGGGGGTGATAAGTCATTTCATTGCTTATCTACACTCTCTCTGAGGCTGTAACAGGCCAAACTAAAAGTTTGATATTGTCTATGAACAAAGTATTTTTGAAATCAGGTCATATCTTTTGTTTTTTGTTGTTGTTTTTTGTCCTCTTTAGCCTTTTAGTCTATTTGGAGTCATCAGGGCACCTCCCCATAGTTAATAAGCATCATGCGGCGGAGTGGGATCTTGGCCGATTGGGTTTGACGATGCCCGCCCCTCTCCGGGTAGGCTGACTTTAAAGCTTTCTTTCTCCTAGCTGGGTTCACACTTCACAACTATGGGCTATGAGCCTCATTTGCCCCAAGAGTCTACAGCTTATTTACCCAAGCAGTCACCATCTGTCTAATTACCAACCAAGCTGGGCAATGTTTGACTTTGGGGAATGCCTTATAATTACACCAGGCTTCACCACTTGCCTTAAAGATTTACTAGTAACTGTGAGTGTGTATGTGTATGTGTGTGTGTGCATGAGAGGAGCAAACAAGGAAGAGAGTGGACAGTGGGTGGTTGAGAAGTGATAAAGATGAGAGAAAGGGGAGTGGTTGAGAAGTAACGATGGTCTCTTAAGTTTGTTTATTTGTTTGTTTTTTGTTGAATGAATGTTAATTTTGTTATCAACATTAACCACCATTCTAAGTTTTTACTTTTTTCTTAAGTTTTATTCCATTTGTGTGTAATTTATATGATAAAGTCAGAAAAAATAAAGTGTGTGTGTCCAACAACAACGTTAAGCATTCTTAGAACATTCACAGCTGATCACATGTTAGTGGGACAGAAGAAAAAGAGAGGGTAACAGCCACTCTCCAAACATTCCCCTCACCACCTTGCATCCCTTACAGTTAAGAGTCTCAAAGTGGAAGCTTCCAAATCCTAGACTTCGCCCGCTCTCATCCTATTTTCCCTCACAGATAGCTTATCTTGCACCCTTCACAGATGAGAGCCCCGAAGTTCAAAGCCTCCCAAACTCCAGACACCCTGTTCTCATTTCATTTATCGTCACATTGCACCTTCACAGGTGAGAGCCCCAAAGTGAAAGCAACCCAAAACTCCAGACACCCCGCTCTCAACTCACATCGTCACATTGCACCTTCACAGGCAAGAGCCCCAAAATGAACCCCCCCTCCCCCCCCCTCCCCAACCCCAGACACCCCGCTCTCACCCCTGCTTCCTTCTCCTCACAGACGGCTTACCTTGCACCCTTCACAGGTGAGAGCCCCGAAGTGGAACCCCGAGGAGGGGGCCGAGCACACGCGGCATGGGATCTCCTGGACGCCCAGCTTGCTGGCGTTCTTCTGACCATCCTCTGTGGATACACGCAAAGCAAACAGAGGAATGAATACCGGTGGGACAATGAAAGAAACTTTTTTTTTTTTAAATGAGCCATTTTGACCCTCAGCTAAATTACTTTCCTTGCCAAGAACAATAGGTATAACACAAGCATTGTAAAGAAGGGATTCATCCGAACGTTTTTACTGGCAGTTAAAGGAACTCCTTTTCATTCACTCAACAATGTTTGAAATAGTAAGAAAAAAAAAACAAAACAAAAGGAGCCCCCTTGGCACGTTATGTAATTTATGAATGCAACTGATTTCCTACGCGGAGACAGATATAGAGCCGCACCAACAGGCCCAAATGGACTCCTAGGTCTAGCTGCATCAATAGACCCGAATGATCGACACCAGAACAATTATAACGCTACCATTCCTTCTCATTACATTCACGTAATTAAGAAAAACAGAAAAAAAAACCAACAACAAAGTACTGTCACCATTTTCAACAATATCTAACTTCTTTTTTTCCTTGATCAATTTTTATGGTCTCTTCATTTGTATGTCATCGACAAAACAAAACAAAGGGAACACAAAATAAGAAACCTTTTCGGAAATAATAATTCTAAGATGACATGTGTCTCCCAGAGGAGGTGTCTTTTTATTTCCGCGGGCGTTTTTGTAACAGCAATCAAATATTCATATTTCGTAATGGGAAGCATTGGCTGTCACAGACAGGATGAAAGAGGCTGAGAGAGAGAGAGAGAGAGAGAGAGAGAGAGAGAGAGAGAGAGAGAGAGAGAGAGAGAGAGAGAGAGATGTGATATATGAAGGAGTTTTGTCTCTCTCTCTTTGTGCTTATACATTGATTTTTGTTTTATGTTGTCTGTCTTCCCTTCCACTATCTATCTGTCCGTCCATCCGTCCATCATCCATCCATCCGTCTGTCCATCTGTCCGTCCACCCATTCATCCATCCGTGCGTCCATTCATCTATCTATCTAGCTATCTATCTATGTTCTTTGACATAAATAATTTTCCGCTAAGATATGATGTAATGAATAATATGCCTATGCAATATTATTGTGTTTGGAAAATAAAGAATATGTATGTATGTATGTATGTATGTATGTATGTATGTATGTATGTATGTATGTATGTATGTATGTATGTATGTA
>JBCEWB010964599.1:0-15286 GCA_039654565.1 Peronia peronii | reverse complement strand
TCATATGTGAAGAAAGGGTGGAGTTAGGGAGGGATTAAAGGGAGACATTAGTCAGTAAGGTGGTCCGATGTGGGCCTACACTTGTGTCACTCCGAAATTGATAGGGCTTTACCAGTCCGCCGCGAGACGCGCAGCCTCCTAGTACAGAGATGCTCGGAAAAACATGACGTCACACACTAATGGCGTAGCGAGCTGGCGAAAGAAAACGCAGAACCGCAATCCGTCTTATTTTGCAAAATAAACACATTAACGGCGATGCTTTCGCAAAAATAACACCGCAAAACATGTTTTTGGCTACTAGAAGTTTATTATTTTACAACAAATAGTATAGGATATCCGTGACGTTGCACTACCTCTTTAAAAAAGCAGTAGGCCTACATGTACTTTTAATTTCTTGGCATGTCTTTGACAGTGTGTAAATCAATGGAATTAAGTCCAACGAAATCCTTCTAGTTTACTGCCCAAGTTGCACAAAGTCATTATCGTTATTGCCATTATTAGTGAAATATTTGGAGCTCTCTGTTACTTGTCAGGTTAACTAAGTCACACGCACTTTAGATGATAGTAATGTACCATAATTATATTATTCTAGCTCTGGTAATAAACTTATTTTTTGCTAAATAAATAAATAACTAAAATTTTTAAAAATGCAGTCTGGTAACATCAGGATCGTTGATTTGTCATCATGAAAGAGTAGGAAAATGTTTCATAGTCTATGTTTTACACCATGCATTTTGAATACCTTGCAAAATTAAAGTAGACTATCTTCTTTATTATTTAAAGAGAGAAAGAGAGAGAGAGAAAGAGAGAGAGAATAAAAAAAAGATAAAAATAAAGAATTTATAATAGCCATAGCGTCTGTTGTCCTAGTAGAGTAAGAAATTTGACATCTCGATAATGTTAAATTTTTTTTTTTTTTTTTTTTGGTCTCTTGCCAGCAATCACACAAAGTGTCTGCTCTTTCATATGATGCATAAGGTTACTTTCAATTCTGATATTAATAGTACATGTAATACTTACTCAACATGTTTTATAAATCCACCATACAGATTTAACATTTTTTTTTTTTTTTTTTGAGGGGGCAGGATACACATAAGCAAGACAATATTGAAAAAAAAAGTAATTAGTAGATATATCAAGAAAGTGAATAAAATTGTGAAGGGAAGAAAAAGAGAAACGAAACCGAAACTTACGCATTTATTGACGTCTGTTACACTGATTATTGACTGATTACGCACTTCCTATTTTTAAACTGCAGAACCTTGCAGCTCATCTCCATTCACAAATTTGGACCGGCAAACCGTTTATTTTAACCTTCTAATGTCTAGCTTAGCCTTGATCCAAGCAGGGCTCGTCATAAGGGGAACAAAAGAATAATTATGAAAGTGAGAACTCAGTCAAACATAGCTGAGTGTGATTTGTACACTTGAAACAATTTCATAGCACGGAATAAGAAGTAATTGTTGTTCTTTCAACACGCAAGTCCGGAGCAATGTGAGTTGCCAATCCCCAATCTCCCTCTACCCAGGCCAGGGGAAGGGCATTTTGGGATGTAAAAATATTGTTTTGTCCAGTGATGGAAGTAAGATAGATCTAGATCTTGAACTATATAGATTATAGATCTAGATCTGGAATCTAGATCTAGTCTAGGTCTAGATCGACATATGTGATTAGTTAAGTCGCAACAGTTTAGATTTTAGATCTGGAATTTAGAGTATCAAGATAGATAGATCTAGATCTATATTAGTCATTAGGCTTTCATGACCCGAGGCAGTTAGCAGAGTTAGAAGTCTGAAAAATATTGGTTTTGTCTAGACTTAACAAAGTTAACAGCTTGCCAGGGTAGAGTCATGGTTCTTAACATGTGTTTGCACAGGCATAAGTTATGCTTAAAATGTTATTTTAATTTATTGTTGATTTGCATTCCAAATTATGGCATAGAGTCTCAAGATATTCTACCACTGAGACATCAAACAAGCGGAAATTTCCCCAGATAAAGTTGTGTGCCCTGTTACAGTGTTAGGTTTTGTGGACAAATTTGAAACAGAATGAGAATGAGCAAGTGATGCCTTTTTTGCTGGTATGAACTTTTCTAGTTTTTCCTTCGAAAATATCTTGTTGACCCAACTGACCATTACTGTACATGTTATTGTCTTTCAAGTGTCATCTCATCCCAACTCATCAATTTTTGGTGATAGCCCATTCACAAATGGGAATTAGAAAATTGTATTATAAGTAGCAGTGGTGGACCAGCCAGACAAATTTTTCTGAAAGAATACCTCCTTGGTCCACCATAGTTTTCATACAGCTAAATAGGCTGAGGAAATATAGTAGTTATTGATAGAGGAATATGGGAAACTGATATTGTCTGTTAGTCTGTTTTGTTTCCTGTTTTCTCCTATAAAAATTCAAAAATCAATTAGAATAGAGTGGGTCGCAATTACATCCATATATATTTATGATATGACACATGTATCAAACAGCTACATATATATGTATCTCTTAACATTTTTTTTCTTTATGATGTTGAATGGCTGCTTTTCTGTATACACAAGTGCAAGTTCTGTTTCATTTTAAAGTCTGTCAGAAAATCCACGAAAATGATAAATTAGGGTTTTGTTCCTCTTTTCAATTGTGTCAGCAATTTTTCTGCCCAAACTTCACTTAGATTTAGACAGAATCATTGTATTGTATAAAAGACATGCACTCTTGAATATTATTACTTGTGCAGGAGCAGTAAAATTAGTCTCATTACCTGCTTGATATGACAATGTATACCAGCAAAAGCTCATATTGTGTCATTGCTTAGCTTATTTTTATCAGTTTTTGCATTGACTGTATCAGTTAATGACCTGGTGATCTAAGAGTTTTTGTTAGGAGTAGTTTCCTCTATGTTGGCTATTTATGATTTTGGATTGTGCTTTATCCACAAAATGATGAGATTGGTCACTGTTCACCACTGGAAAAAAAGTGGTGAAATAACTTACAGTATATCTTGTGGTACAAGTTCATCAGCCAAGCCATTTGAGAGACTTGAATTATGTCAGTTTTATGATAAATGTTCTGGAGGGAGGGAGTTTAAAAATAGGATAGGTCTGCGGACAGACCAAAATCAACAAGAAAGGTGCCCCCATATGCTAATGTGTTATCCCTACATTACTGACCGCACATTAAAAACTTATGCCATATATTATACATGTATAGATTCACATCTCTGAAAGTATGTATCAGTTGAAAATACGCAAGCACAGGAAAATATTAACATGAAAAGCTGGCCAGCAGATGTGCACTCTGATATTATGTTTTGATTAGATCAGTGAGGTATTTTGAAATCAGTCTCATGATTGAGGAAACATCACTCATACATGAGTTTGTTTACATAGTGTGACATGTGTGAATGCTTATCATTCATCAAGACTCACTTGTTATGAGCTGGGGATGTGAGCAAAAATTCCTCACTCATGTGAACGGGCACAAAATACCTCATTCTTTATCAATGTTGTATTATAGAAAAATTGTGAAAATAGCTGATAAAAAGTGAAGGGGAAGACCATTAGTTTACCACCACGATTTTATAAACTACTTGCTGACAGACCAGATTAAACTTGACTGGAATATTGCTCAAGATGATTGTATGGCACAGTCACGATATGTAGCAAACTCTGAGACTGTTTTCAATGACATTTACAGCTCTTGTTCATCTATACTATAAATCTGCAACAAAACTCACAGTAGGCTTATGGACTCGAAAGCTGCTGAATGGATCCATATGAAATTTGGCACACAACATTGTTGCATATGGAGCTTGTTTTATGTACATGAAGCTGAAAAAAGCATATTATCTTTCACGTTATTCTAAAAGTGCGACAATAATTGCATATTAAGCTTGCCAGGGTGCTTGATCCGAATTGTATGTTTGATAGTATGGTACGTTCAAAACACGTTTTCTTTGAATAACATTCAGTTTAATCAACCAAAATGTCAACATTGAGGTGCGCACGCTTTGCCATACACTTTGAGTCTCAAGGCTATATTTAAAAAATCTCTTCTAGTTTATTATAAATTTAGACAAGCAGACGATTCCATTATAACTTAAACTCAATGTATAGCCTTTGTTATAGTTACACCAAACAAACCAGTTATATCTGTACTGTCTTTCCCTGAGAAATGCAAGGAATTCATTCCTCTTATTATACATAAAAGCTAAATTGCATGTGTTCTCTCATGCTGTTTTACTGCATTGCACCATGCCATTGCATTTTTAAGCAAGTCTTCTTGAATTAGATGTGGAGAAATATCAAACTTGAGAGACCATTAACATATGTAAGCTATTAATATATAATATGAATAATTTGAGTAATGCCTGGGTGTGGACTGCTGGGGTAAATGAATGAGTGCAGGAGAGAAAAAAATAGGTTCTGAAGAATAAAAAAAATTGTTGTAGTGTGTTATTATGTGGTTGTATTTCCTTTTTATTTCCTTTTATTTCCTTTCTTATTTCCTCTCAGGGAACATTCCATGAAGCTTGTGGAGAAACATTGTTCAAAGTATTTAGAAATGTTTGGAGAGTGTATACATCGTTACCCTCATACTTGGCAAATGGATTGTGAATCAGAAAGAAAGAAACTTGCTAAATGTGCTGAGACAAAGTAAGACGATTTCTTGATTTTTGCAGTGGTGATTTTAAAATTGTAAACATAAAAACAAAACAGAATAGGACAAAATAACAAATAAAAATCGTGAAATTAGGGAGCTGCATATGTACATGTATTATGGAAAATAAAAATGTATCTTTTTATTTACAGTTCAATGTGATGTACATTAATCATAGTTGATGCTTTTTACATGTAAATGTAATTAAAGGACAACTTGCATATTTAAACAGCTCCAAGAGTTTAAACATTAACATTTTGAATATTCATGCATCTGCGCTTTGCTTATTATACCATTAATATAAAAGACATCACTGTTTTCAATGGATAGCTATTGCATGAGATACTTGAAAAGATTAAAATCAAACAAAACTTATAAATCATGAACACTAGGCCATAAGAGAGTTTGTATTCTTAATTGTTTTTTTGCAAAACTTTTTTTCAAAGTCCAGAAATTGTACATATCAAGACTGTTTGTGGCACCCAGTTCCATGTGTATGAGAAGTGCATGGCCGATTTTCACTCCGATCCTGACAAGTGTATAGAATCCTTCAGTACCTTTTCAACATGTGCTGATCAAGCCATGGCATCATTTGCCTCTCACAGTAAGTTTCTTTACTGGTTGTGCTTCTTTCATGTATTATTTAATATTGATAATAATAGAATGATCAGGCCATCACTATCTTCCCGTTATTTTCTGCTGGTTGGTCTCATCTGGGATGCCACCCTTGACAGTTATTCTACCTCATCGAGCACAAGCTCGGCGACCCTGCCTGAATCATCGGCTGAACGCGCCGAAGTGAATAAGATCGCTAAATCCTTGGCTGTTTAAGATAGATAGGCATGTCAGCCGTTTGCAATGGAAACGTCAGGCATCTTTGGACCCTCATCCTTAAACCTAGTGCAGCATTTCGAAGGGGCCTGGAAAAGAAGACTGTCAAGAGGAAGGGCGATGGGTGTGAGATGGATTGGTCTTTCAGCGGCTATCCATCACTGTTGTTAGAGGAAATCATATTGTATCATGGCTACAAAGCACATCCGTGATTTGTGATACAGTGATCTCCGTCTAAGAATCAGCCATCTAAGAGCCTGTTCCACCTAAGAATTTCAAGCTTGCATACTCAAATTGATGGATAACTTCATCAACATCAAATAGTATGAGCTTCTTCTTCTTTTTTTTTTTTCACAAGAGAAAGCAACGCTGTTTTGATGAGTTGGATTGAAAGGTTATTTTCCTTCATCAGCCATGCCTTAAATTGGTCTTTATTTCTACTAGATGTTGGAGTTTGCCTGTTCCACCTAAGAATTTCAAGCTTGCATACTCAAATTGATGGATAACTTCATCAACATCAAATAGTATGAGCTTCTTCTTCTTTTTTTTTTTTCACAAGAGAAAGCAACGCTGTTTTGATGAGTTGGATTGAAAGGTTATTTTCCTTCATCAGCCATGCCTTAAATTGGTCTTTATTTCTACTAGATGTTGGAGTTTGCCATCCTCTGAAACGATATTGTGATGCGATATGTTATAGATAATCAGCTATGAAGGTCTGTCGAGTGAAGGCAGAAGATTTTTTAAAAAATTGTTTCCGGATTAATTGTCTATCAGGATCAAGTAATCTTTATATTCAGTAGAGCTCAAGGATTCAGATACTGGACTGGAGGACAAATATCTCCTTTTACTCATTTGAGTACATGTATTTGCTACTGTTGGTGACTGTATTGAATCAAAAAGACAAAATAGTAAATGTGTATTTCTTCATGGTGCAGGAATAAATATACATTGTATGTATTTCTTCATGTGACAGAATGCGATGATGTCACACATAGATTTATTTTTTTAATAACTCCTGGCATAAAGGAGTTCCGGTTGTCATTGTAACTAATATGTGACTCATCACGACGGTTCGGTCCACCAGGTACACTGGGCGGTTTCGAGCAAATGGGGCAGAAAGGTTAAGGGAGGATCAAATGGTCGAATTTTGGATGTTTGCTCCAACCTATTCTTTGAGCATCGCTGCATCATGTAAACATATTAAAACATGGAATTAAACTCGAAAACTAGGCAAAAAACACTTTTAAAAATGTAGGTTCCATTAGATAAGGAGACATAACGCCAAACTTTGAAAGTGAATTTCTCAGAATTTTGATTTCTTTCAACAACCACATGCAATAGCTTTAGATGCTCATAACTCCGTCAAATAACATCATTGAGCAATGAAACTGGTGTCAAAGGATAGCTGAGAGATCACTCTTTCACACTGTATCAATACTCAATTTGCCCAAAATGTACCTTGTGGACTGAACTGTCATGATCCATCACATATAAGCAATTTTCTCTCTTATCCTGTCTCTTTCTCTGTCTTTTTCTTAATATAACACAACAACCACACACACAACTATTGTCATGTGATAATAATAGATCTAATATTAATCTGCACCACGGCAACTGCTAGTCCCATCCATAGTAATTCTCTCATTCACAGCAGTGACTGATAGTTCTCTAGCACCTTACACCTCTCCGTGTTTTGTTGTTCTTAGATCTAAAAAAGTTGTGAATTCTCCAGTAAGTCAGAAAATTTTGTCCCCCAAACTGCATGTAATTGCTATTATCATCATTACAATGCTTATTCATCATCGTATGAGCAGTTAGCATGTTCGTTAGCCTATTTGTCATCACACCAGTAAGAAGATGAATAAATCCTAGGCTTGCACGTTCCAAGAGCTGACTAATAATGTGTGCATAAATTTCACAACATCCAAGATTGATGCACTTTCAATCTAAATTTTGATTGATGAAGAAAAGCGAGGAAATGTGAAAAAAAAAAAAAAAAAGATTGCGGAGGAGCAGTTTTGCTTTGAAATTGAATTGCTTATAAGAAGTTCCCATCAGATCATCGTTGTCCCACATGGCTGAATGGACAAGTGACTACTAAGAATGAAAGAGCGTTTTCCTCATTGGAGGTGCCCGTTTTGTTTTGTTTTGTTGTTGTGGTATAAAAACATGTTTTCGACACATTTTGTAAAAAATATTAAATTAAGGGGATAGACAGGGGAGATGAAGGAATCTAGATCTAGCTAGACCTTTGGCCTATAGATTTTAATCCTGTTTAGAGCTAACCCCAGTACAGTGTTGCAGTCGAGGCATGCCAGAACTTAAATATTCGTACATGTATTATATACTTGTAGTCTACTAATAATAAGTCTGTGATCCAAACTTACTGTATCAAATTTAACTTCAGTCAAGAGTTCCAAAAATTACTTAATATTTTTCCTGATCGCGGGATCCTAGTTTTTGCCTCTGCTTTGTTTGATTGGGAAGATGGCCCTCCTTCCCCCCCCTCCCCCCCCCCCCCCCCCCTCTACCCTCACCCCTCTTCTGACCAAACTCCCCAATCGGGGATTGTAGCCTTTTCCTTGTCCAGGTGATGTTTGCCATCAATGTGTACGAGAAGAATTCATATTTATTCCTGGAAGAAAGATGTGTATGACGTCATCACTTTCTGCCACATGAAAAAATACATAGGATGTGTATTTATTCCTGTAACATGAAGAAATACACAGTTCCAATAAAATAAGAAAGTACTTCTTAAAATATTCCTGATTTAAATCTTGCGTAACGAGAATAACTTCGGTTATAGCAGCAGTTCTGTCCTTTCTTTCCCATTAAATTTTATAAAATTACTGTATTTACTCTGCTGAAGATTGAAAGAGGCAATTCCTCTGTTTTCCTGATTTCCACAGTGGATTTCAGGAGCCACTAGTTGTCAGTGATATACATTTACTTTCATAAAGATTTATTGGTGAGCTCTAGGTTTGTAATGAATGCACATACTGGTGCGTACAATGTAAAAGAAATTTTATAGAAACATTTGGACTTTCAGGAATTCTGCTAGAAGAACCATAACCCTAACCCTTACTCCTGACATGGCAAGAGGTGATTGTGTTATGTGCAGACAATCTTTGTTCTATAAACCTTGAATAACGGAAAATAAGAGTTCAAATATAAAACTTTCTTGTTTTTTCTCAGGCTTCATCCAAAGCTATAGAGCTGTGCTTCGAAGCTGATGCCTCTATGCTCAGTCGTGGTGCTCTCTAGTTTGGTGTTGTTTGCCCCTTTTCTCTCTGTTTATATGTTGTTGTTTTTTTTATTTGATAGCCATTTTTTCCCCTTTCTTTCTGTCTTCTTTTTTTTTTTTTAACCTTTAGAAAAATAAACTGTGATACCTTCAATATTCTCCTGGAATATGAAGTTGAGTACAAAGACATGCATGCACCTTGGTACACAATTCCTGGACCGATTTTCTTATTAAACAAAATAAATTTTAACTCAGAAGTTGTCAAAAATTGAAAAGAATAATCATGAAACATGACAAACATTACAGCTACATGTACATACCAGATTTCAATGATGAGGAGTTGCTCTGTTTAAAGAAAGCACAGAAAGAATTCCGGCATTCAAGCTCAATTTATTATAGATGATAAGACTGTCATAATGTACACATTCAGGAAAAAATATTATTCTCTTTATATTTTTTCCTTTTTCTCCATCATCACTCAAGTCTAGGCCCATGCCGAGACCTAGGTCAAGAACCAAAAAGGGAGAGCAAGGAAATAAAATGATAAATGCAGCCTTTTTTTTTTTTTAGTCACAAAATACATATATGTATCTGTGGAAGGAGGATAACCAATTGATTTCTTGATGCAGTAGCAACATACATGGACTATCAATCTGAAAGTTGAGTTTTTGTGCATTATTGTTTAGCAAAATACATGAGCTTGTATGTGATCAGATATTAAACATGACCCAATAAAAGATCTAACCCAATTTCTCTTGAATTATCCTTTGTTTCACAATGACTCCATGCACAGGTTCAGTGTATATGTTACGGCCAATGCCCGAAATCAGCCAAAGTGGAAAGTATCTGGCCAATTTGGGAAATGGCCAATATCACTGTTGATTGACCAGTCAATGTCCGATCTTTCCTTGATTTCCAGATTTGACCAGCCAGTTCGTAAACTGGCATGGACCAATCGGCCAACATTGGAAGAAGAAAGTTAGGAGAAGATTTTGATGCGTCTTTATAATGTCATACTTGATACAATCTCTTTACTTTATCAATCTCGATCACCACTTGTTACAACAAGGTAAACTTTTATGATATTTGGAACTGCACAGCAGTTTCTTATTTCTTCATTTGCAGTGATATGTTGCACACTTAACAATACAATTGCGTCAAGTGTATCCTTGGCTGCCGATCAGTGATTAGGTAGATGTGAGGGTTCGTAGTGATTTTTCTTCTGTGCCCTGATTTGAATGTGAGCAGTTTTTTTGTCCAGATTGGAAAAATCACTTCTGGAATATAGTTGCTTGAGAACATCATGTTCTGTTCCTAGCTTGTAGGAAGTGCCCCCCGGCGTTCATGACAACTGCAAGAACGCTTCTTGATTATCATTTTTTGGGGGGATTATCATTGCATCTATGAAATTAGAAACAATTGATTGCATTGTGACTTCCTTTGTTCTCATCATCCTTAAAGTTTAAATTACATGTAGGCCTACTTTAAACATTATTGCAATGTTTTAAAGTAATTTTAGGGATAATTCTGATAAAAATGCTCATTCATATAAACTTATGAAATGTATAGATTAGATCTATGTAACAATGTAACGATGACAAAAATAAAACATTCATAATGTGATCCTAGAATAACTTGGTGCCACAAAATACATTTTTGTCACTTAATTTAGTTCTCACTTAGTTTGTCATGTCAACTTAAAGAAACCAAAATTCATAGAAAATTACTCTCTTTTGTGTCACTGTTACATCTAAGAAACTTATGGGGTCAACGAATGTACAAGGGGGTCAAAACATGAGGACAATTGGATGGCAGCTATTATGGTACCAACCAGCTGCACAACTGCATGTCCCATGTAGGAAACAAGGTTCTTGACACAGTTGGACATGTTCATTCTGCAGTGGTTCTTACACTTGCATGTCAGCAATTCAGAACTGTCTTTCTGAATTGAGGCTTTGCTTGTCCATACTGGTTGTAACCCACCATCTGGACCATTCTGCCAACCACATTCAAACACTAATGGTGGCTCTGTGGTAGCACTATATCATATACAAGTTTGGAAATGTCTGTGCACATTTGATGTGATGGCAGAGGGTATCTTCAGTTGGTGGTGATAAGATGGGTTTTCTTCCTCCGGAACAAAGTAACGTAAAGTTCATCGAAACTTGTTTTATCCAAGGCAGGGACCTGCATTTTAATTACAATCTGGCTGTATCAGATATATCACCCTCTCCTATTCTGCTTCTGCCTAGCTTTTTCAGGAGATACGGGTAACCGAGATATGTTTTCCATGCCTTTTTCTGCATTCTTGCCAAACCCAGCAAAAGAACTTGTCATACCGCAGTCAGTTAGGTCATGGAAGGCTGCAGGTTGGCCATGATTTCAGCAGTGGGTGTCTTTCAGTGCATGGAAAGGCACAAACTTTTGCCTAGGCTTCGTTCTGGCGTCCATCCACAACACTTTTGCACCTACATATATTTGGTTATGGAAGTCGCTAGCATGACTAAAGCATCAGTATCTCTACTAATAACTACTATTGTTTGATATCCAGCCCTTATGGCCTTTACTGCCGGAGAATCGTACCGGTGTCAGCTTTTCCTGATTATGTTGTAATTTTGTAACTGTTCTATGTCCGGTCTAGCTGAAGAGTACACTTGTATTGCATACGTAAACCCTCCTGCTGTTACCATTCTCTTGTCAACAAGATCACTAAGTGGCCTGTACAAGCTGAATAGACAGAGAATTGGTGAGATCTGCTTTATTCTCAACCAGATCAAGAAATGATTTCCACTGTTGAGGAAGCAGTATGGAACGATTCTCAATTTTTCTTCGAACAGAGTAGCTCTAGAGTCTGCATGAGCACTTTTGGCACGTTGCTGTTTTGATTTAGTGCTGAGTGGGAGTGGTCAAACACATCTACTCTTTAGTGCTCTTCGTCCATATACTTGAAGGTATTTTATACCACCATATCAGTATGAAAAGGTTTACCCAAACTTTGAATGTGCGCCATGCCATCAAATATTGTTATAGCATGCTATTTTAGCATGCTATGGCGGTTTTGAACTGCTTTCTTTGATTTGTCCCAGGATATACTTGTCCGTAGTATTCATGGTTCCACCAGCACTAGCTAGGAACATCAGCACTTCGGACAATTCATGCTGCACAGGTGTCGCCAAGTCTATCATTATGCCACTCTCAGCAGCAACAAGCAGTCTCTTAAACAGATTCCTGCCAACTTTCAAAGGGACTTTTTCTTTCCTCTTGATAAGTTTTTCTTTGTTTCTTGCTCCAAAGAACATTATTGAATTAGGTTTGGGGATTCTAGAGAATTCATCTTTCGTTTCAGTTTGAAGTCTTTCAGTGACAGACAACTTGACCAGCTTATTTCCCTTTTCTTCTGCCTCCTGGAGCTCTTTCTTGACATCATGTGGAACATTTCTGGGGGAGATGCCTACTAGCTCGTCCATGCTTTGATTCAGAGCACTGAAAACCTCAAACTGAAGATGCATGGCCAAAACGTCATCCTCGTCTTTCTTTATTTTTCCAGATCCCATCTCTTTGTGATGTTCCCTCAATACTTTCATCCCCATCATCTGTGTCATGTTCTCCAGTAGCCTAATGCTGTCGCCATACATGAGGCACCATTTGTTTCTTGCTGAATCTTTTTTGCTAATGCCTATCCCCCAGCAATCTTTCCAACTTCATTTGTTTGCTCTAAAGCCAAATCAGGAGAGACTTTGTTGCAGTATAATGAGGTTTCCTTCACAACAAAGGTGCTGTCCGAAACTTGTAAACCTCTGGTGCTGTATCCTGCAGCTGCATCATAGCCACAAGGTAAACTGTCCCCTATCTCATGTAGTTTTGTATGGTCATACACTGCCATCCATTTCAGCATCTTCTTGAAAGAAGCAACGTGAAGATTCCAATTTCCTTCTCTTTCAGTCCAAATAAAACAAGGTGTTTGAACAAGGTAGATGTAACGTCTCCAGAAGTTAAATGTCTAAATTTTTTGCAGCGTAACATGATATTGATTGCCATACTGACTGTTTTGTGGGTGGAAATAACGCTGATACTGATACCACTTTCTAGGTTCTACAGAGTCTACTCATTCCCTTTATCCTTATCCATGACTTGCTGAGAAAATGCTGCCTGCACGCAATCAATACCCTCTATACCTGCAGACACCCGACCATTGTCTTTCTTCTGACAAAATATACATGAGCCTGTCTTATAAGGTGGCTCCTTACGACTGTGTCTCAATAAAATGGCCTTTATTCTGTTCTTTTTATGTAAGTAGTGTTTGTCATTTCACTGAATGTGCTCTAAAGTTTTTGAAGATTTACATAAGATAAAATCACGACCATCCATGCATGTTTAATCGATCTTTATGTTAAAAAAACTCTCCGGAGGTGTATGTTTTCCTGTGAAGAAAATGGGACATTTCAAGGGGGTCTATAGGAAGGCAGACAGAGATCAAACAACACATTTCTTGAAGGTTTTTCTTTTTTCTACAAGCCTTTTTGAATGGATATCTTGTTATTTAAGGGATAGACTGGGATTTTGAAGCTACAAGCGCTAAATTTTAGTGAAATGAAAAGCTGTATTGATCTAAGTTAATTTACACATCTTAACAAGGCTACACAGCAAAATGAATTAAAAAATGATCCAACATTCAAATTACGTACATGAATGGCATAGCAATAAATTCAATTCAAATCTCTGCAGACAGAGAGCATTTTGAAAATCAAGAGCATAGACTTTGTCAGGTTGTAATGATTGACTTATACTTTTTTTCATCAAAATTGGAGAAAAAATGCTTATTTTCCAAGATATTTGAAGGCAAACTATCTTTATTGCTTATAAAAATATATCCATTTTGAGTTTCAGAAGTGGTAACAGCACAAATATTACGATTAAATAAAAAATTGAGGTTCACTATCCCATTTTGCAATCCACCTTTTAAGACAAGGCCACCTCTTCCCCAATTTTGTTTTGTTTTCACACAAACTCTTAGATCTGTGCAAGAAATAATGGATAAATAAATATATATAAATAAATTTCATAGAGGGGGCATTGTACATTCAAATTGTCGTGCTAGCATACAACTTTTTATAAATTGTGAGTATGAGTAACTATCTATACTTTTGGATAGTTCCAGGTCTTATAAACAGTCCCCGAAGTGCTGAATGTGAGGCGATATGGTCTTTTTAAAATTGTAACAAATGTACAAAATAGTGAAATAGGCATACATGTACTGTATTACTGATGATCCATTATACTGATAATAAAGAAATGATTTATTGTAAAGTTCGAAACCTTATATGTAATGGATAACGTTTCAAATTTAAAAATTGTCATTTGCTGTTTCGAAACACTGTAAGCTACTGAATTACCCAGCGATTGATAGATTATGTCTTTCAAATGTTCTTTGTCAGGCGATCGCTGTGATGTGGTGTAATGTATGTTTTTTTGTTTGTTTGTTTGTTTGTTTTTAATAATGGCGGTGCCGGAAATCAGTGGATTATCCTGTAGTGTAAGTATGGAGCTCCGGCAGGATCATGTGAGAGAAATGTTTTGGTCTGTTTTTCACTGGGCCCCATGGGGCTCCCCCACCCCAAAGAAAAGTGATCTCCACATCAGGAATGATGTTGAACCAACAAAGAACATATTCCAATGGGTGGTTGCTTTTAGAGTTGACATAACCACGAACTTATAAAGAAAAAAAATGACAGAGATTACATTATATGTATGTACATGTACAGAGATTAGCAAGTGTTATTGAATCTCTGTCTACTCTTGTTGATTTTTAATTTTGTGAATGTATCAGATTTTGTTTCTTATCAGTGAAATTTAAATAATTTTTCTCTTACAGGTGGCAGCACTGTGTCGGATCCTCATGGTAGTGTCCACCAGAAACAGCCTGATCATTTAAGAGAAAAATCAGGTAGATGACAAGCCTAGAAAGTAGCAGTACAACCTTTGAGGCATAGCCATTGACCTTAGGTAATGGTACTAGCATACATGGAAATAGGATAAAGTTATGCTACAGGTGAAAAGTTTTGATTCTAAAGCATATTTGTGTTATGATAAAAGAAACATGTTTCATATGAATTCTGAAAATAAACAAACCCCAGTCTAGTTTGTGCACAAATTTCAAAGTTCCTGATACATGAGATGACATCCAAGTTTCCATGGGATTTGGGTTCGTTCATAGTTTAACCCATTTCATGAATGCTACAATATAAACAGGAAGCATACCTAATCACAGCAGCTCCGTTTGGTCTGTAAAAGGAAAAAGAAACTTCATCTTGGTCCATTTTCCAGTGGGAAATTAATAAGTGTCACTTTACAAATTAGCTTGCATGCTTCCAGTGTACCAGTGCCTGTACAACAATTTGTTACAATATCAACTTTAGACTTGGTCATTCTAAATGGCAGATAGACTGAGATGGAATTTAAATTACACCAGCTGACTGAGATGTTTAAAGGGGTAGTGCAACATCATTTTGTTGTGTCAAGTTTCTTTTTGTTTTTGCCTCAGATGAAATGTTACAGTTA
>JBCEWB010964490.1:0-15286 GCA_039654565.1 Peronia peronii | reverse complement strand
TGTGTGTGTGTGTGAGAGAGAGAGAGAGTGGGTGAGTGAGTGAGTGAATGAGTGATTGATTGATGCCTTTTCATGGCCTAAGCATTTTTTAGAACCCCCGCCCCCCCCTCTTTTCTCAGTTCTCCTCCCATTCTGTCCCATTTCTTAATCTAGTTGTCATTCCGACAGAAACCGCCAATTGGCCACCAGCGTCATTCAATATTATCTTTAAAAAAAAAAAAAAACAACCAAAAAAAAAAAACAAAGAAGAAGAACTGTAAAACGATATGGTTCTTTGTGATATGTCACCAGGTGAATTTGTCGTCATAGTCATCATTGATGACTTCACCTATTTTATATTTGGTACACTTAAATCAAGCTGAGACAATATTACTTGACTCTACCTTGTTCTAATGCTGTGATTTATTTGTCTGCCTGTAATGTGAATGTGTCTTACATAATTCTGTATATTGTATCTCATCACCTGTGGATTAAATTTCCTTTTTGCAGACAAATAAAGTTCATCTTATCATATCGTACCTCACTTACCTTATGGCACCAAAACAATCTCAGTGTCAATCCATGTATTTTTTTCTCGTTCCTGTAGTTGATTTGCATGAACATGTATGTGGATATTATGATGTTATATCATATGGACATTGTATTATTGTGATTATATCTATAAAAGAAATGAAGATCAGGGAAAGGGAAGAATCACACATGGCCATTTTTTGCACACGAGAGAAATTTGAAATTTTGTTTTTTTAAGAATTCTGTGCATTTTGTTTTTGAAGTTATTGATGTAAACCTTAATTTGGACAACAGTGGCTGTTTTTTCTTGTCTTTTTTGGTGGAATAGTTACAATTCAGGACTAAATCCATGGAGTGTGTAACCTTGAAGACATCAGAAGCTGGACATCTGTTGTTCTTCCCCTTTGCATGCTGTTTGTGGAGATTGATACTGGTTATTGAGCCATGATATTCCTTGTATGTGGAATTGTAGCTTTATACTAAAATCTGATACAGCATCACTATGCCCTATATGGTGGCTCACTTTGTTTTTGTGATCCCTAATCTTTGCTGCCTGATGTGAAGGAGGAAGCGTACAGAAGAAATAAGAATTAATGAGATTTGTTTTTCTCCTCTGTCTTTTCCTATCTCTCTCTCTCTCTCTCCTAAATTCTTTCTCTTTGCTATCTTTGCCACTCTCTCTGTCAGTCACACACATTTCATTCACCGGCATTCATATATAATATATATAATATATTAATATGTAATCGTATGTTTCTCTCTCTCTCTCTGTTTCACTCTTTCTTGTTCTAGATCTTATTTATGCACATATGTGTATAGACTGTCTTTCAAACCTCTCTCTGTCTCATATATATGCAAAAACATAAAATATCTTGTTTTCTGTGATCCATCATTCCTCATTTTCTCTCCGTCCCTCTCATACATATATATCAAATCCGTAATCTCTGTCTCTTTCTCTCTCAGCTTTTGTCCTTGCTCTCTCTCTTTCTCTCTCTCTCTGTCTCTCTCTCTCTCACACACACACAGGCATATGCAAAAGCATAATATTTGTCTTTTTCTTTCTGATCCTTCATTCTCACACTCTTTCACTCATACATGGCTTTTTCTCCCATACTTTTCTTCTTCCAGACTTCATACCAATATGGCAGCTACCAGTTGTGATCTTCATCATACTGAATAATTTCTCTTGTGTTTCTCTCATTACAGACTGGCCCTAACGTTGTATGGGAGACCCATAATGTAACACTACACAAGGTAAGGCTTTGCTCATAGAAAGAGGTTGCCATGGCCGAGCAGTTAGGTATCTGGTCCTCAGCAAAAAATCTACGTCACCAGTTAGAAATTTAAATCCTTTCTAGGGATGGGAAAGATTAGAAGATAAAAACCTGCATTTTTTTTTTTAGCAGTTATTCAAGGGTCCCCTGGCTTCTTATGTAGGTAAGCCTGACATCTAGCTTTCTTGGATATGGGCAAATATGTTTTGGAGGTCCTGTATCTAAGTTGCACTCACAGAAGAACCCCAGGAATGAAGAGTAGGTGGAGATGTTGCTGTCAGTGCAGGATTTTCAAATTCAAAATTCCTACTTATAAAAATTCTTCTCACCAGATACATAAGTTAGGCACTTAAAGCCAAGATGATTCTACTTTTTTTGGTTGATTACATAATTTAAAAAATAATGGACCTTTATCATTTAGCTGTCCAATGCCAGAAGATCAATAGGTACTTTCCCAAATTTTTACTACCAGTCTCTCAGAATGGATAAGCTTGTCTTAAAATGTGGTCTGTCATCATGTGTGAATCTTGACAACCACTGCTTGTTGACTTTTGTGATATTTTAGAAAGAAAATAAGGTGTAACCATGGCATCTGTCCATGTGGATGAGGCATAGCTGGATACCATAGTTCACCACGTTTTCGCAAACCAGAAATGTATCATACAGTAGTACATAAGTAGAACACATCATGTGTACATGTTTTGAAATATTTCAGTTGATTGTTTATAGAGCAAATGGAATCATCTCAAATTATTTTATGTACAGACACAGATGCCTGGTGTAGATTTTAACAGAATACAATTTAATTTGCAGCTTTTGCTCACTATCTTTGAATTTGTTTCACAAAATTATGTTTGTTGTGTTCATTGAAAGTTGTCGTAATATGTCACTTGATTATATGAACTTATTTTTTTTTAAACATGGGAGATATTAGATGCACATTGGACATTAGGGATATCTTTTGTCCGCAGGCTCCAACTTTTGGATTTGGTATAGCAGTCAGTGGAGGGCGGGATAGTCCTCATTTTGCCAATGGTGATCCCTCAGTGGCGATATCTGATGTCCTGAAGGCTGGACCTGCTGAGGGAAGACTACAGTCAGTTTTTTTGGAAGCATTTTGGTTACGTCATTCATAGAGGAAAAAAAAAGAAGAACTCAAGTTTGCTATTGTTTTATTCTGAATTAGGTTACTGCAGCATCTGGAAAAAAAATTTTTAATCATTGTAGGAAAGATGTAGCATTTAGAAAAATGGATTTTGAAAAAACATTTTGAAAATTCCTTTGAGAAATCTAGCACATAAGAAAGGTCACTGATGTGATGCTCTGAAAAAGACTGTCATTGTTGGGTATGACAGCTTTCTGAAAAGATGTAGTCCTCAGAAAGGTCGTGTTTTAGCATCCTGAAAAAAAGCTGTTAATTGATTGGAGGTGTGTTGCCTTCTGACAGGGTCATTTACAGAAAAGATATAGCATTTGGGAAAGATCAGAATGTTTCAGTCTATGAATAGTCATTCTGAAAATGGCTCTTGGCATAGTAATCAGAAGAGGCCATTGGTAGAGTGAGTTTGAGTAACACTCTGAAAAGGTCATTGGTGCCAGTAACTCTTGGAAATGGCAGGTATTGTAGCATTCTGGGGAAAAAAAAAAATCTATGGTAAGTAGAAAAGGATAGCGTTCTAAAATGTCATCAGTTTTGTGAATGTGTCATTCGAAAATGATCATTGTTTATAGCATTCTGGTACAGATGCAAGAAGTAAGACAGGCAAACACTCTGAAAATGTCATTAATTTTGTGAATGTAACACTCAGAATAAACCCCGAGTATCGTTCTGAAAAAAGACAGTGGTATTTAATAAAGGAAAATCTTCTGATATGTAAGAAAATGAAGCCTTCTGAGGAGGAGAGGCAGTTTGTACTGGGAACAGTAGCAGTTTTGATAAGTATAAGCTTCCTGTGTTATCTTAATGCTCTTGGAATCATTCATTTGCAGTTTCTTTCAAAGCAAAGTAAGACCCAACACAAAAATATTGAAATGGAATCCATTCTATGAGAGTGAAGCGTGGACTGAGAACAGGAGGGGCACAACATGCATGTAATGAACACAAAAAAAGATTGACAGAGGAGAAACATAAGAATTTCAGTTTTCTTGGATTCAATGGCATCTTCTCTAGATTTAAGAAAAAGTGTTTTTGTTTTTAGTTCTGGAAGATGAGAGGGCCCTGTGGGAAATCAAAAGATTCATTTTCATTATGGCAATGCCGTTATTAATTTGTTTAATTTGTACTTGATAGAAATTTGTTTCACTGACATTAACCTCTGACCTTTTGCTTTTTTTTTTTTTTTTGTTTTGTTTTTCATTTATGTGTCCTCAAGAATCCCAGGAGGTTATGTAATCTATAGATCATAAAACTTTTAATTAGGAACCAGCAAAACACTGGGATTTGATTCTGGAGTAAAAACGTGGCAGAACCGCTGCTGTATCAAATATAAAGTTCTTTTTCAGAGGCTCAGGAGTTTACTGATAATTTTAAATCTTAGTACCAAATAAGAAAACAGTAATGCTGTTTCTTTATCTAATTACTAGAAGAAAACCCACGGCCTTTGTGGGAGATTTTTTAAAGACAGGTCAAACCAGTAGTGCCCTGCAGCTTAAAATGTACGGCAAGCGTGCGCACCTTCATGTTGGTGTTGTGGATGTTTAAACTGAATGTTACTCAAAGAAAATATGTTTGGTGTTTTGAACTCATCATTCTATCAGATGTGCAATTCAGATCAAATGCTCTCGCCAACTTACTTTTCACTTACTTTCATCTTCGTAGAATAGCATCAAAGATGAAAAGCTTTTCTTGGGTTTACATAAGTAGAAACACAGATCTTTATACAACAATATTGTGTGTCAAATTTCACATGGATGCATTCAGTAGTTTTTGAATCCATAAGCCTGTTATGGGTTTTGTTGCAGATTTACAGTATAGATAATGGATTTTGTCCAAACAAAAGATGTAGCCAAGTTTTGGTTTTGACCACCCACTTTCTGATTTTCATCTGACAGAATCAATGACCGCATAATCACCGTCAACGGCATCTCCTTAGAGAATGTCGACCATGCGACGGCCATCAATGTTTTACGAGACTGTGGGAATACAGTCAATCTGGTATGTTGGAGTTGTTGTTAAGCTGATTCTAGTCCTCATACGCTATAACGATACCTGTAGAATATATTGATAGTTTTGTATAAGACTCTGCCTTTGTAAGTGGGAAAAGTCATATCATCATTGTCGTAACGCAATTGTCCAAATCATTTTTTGTTATACTATTTCATGCTTTTGGATGTGTATTACTATTTAAAAAAAAAAAAGAAAAGAAAAAGAAAAAAGTTCGACTTCTTTCTCCCCAGTAAAAACTAGACAGGATTTGAATTTTATCCATTTTGCCCACATCACACCTTTGGCTCTCAAAACCACAGAATATGACTTGGACAATTGTGGGGATATGACCTGTTTTGATAGGTAGAATCTTACAGTCAACCAGAAATATATTATAAGTTTTGGAGTGACACCTATTATTATAAAAAAATGCAATTAAAATTCCAAAGTGATTAATGGATTTGATGATCAGTCTTAATTTTGAGAAACCATTATACAGAGGGAACAGTTTCTGTATTGCAGTCTGTGCATGATAATAATAGAGGTCACTTAATGAGCCAATGGGAGATCATTGTGCCCAGCTCTATTACTTCCCATTACCAGACAGAAGAGGGACTGGACAAACAGTGTAAAGAGCAAAAACATCACTTCTGTTTTTTTACTTGAGACATACACCATGAAAAATTCCTAAAAAAAAATGATGTAAAGAGAATGTTTTGTTCTTATTGTTATAATTTTATCAAATTTTTTGGCGATCACTCTTTTGAATGATAAGATGTAAAGGCATTTTTTCCTCTTTACAGTGTTTGCTATAGACCGCTTTGGCTGGCAAAGGGAAGTAATTCGGTTGGTCAAAATGATCTCCCCTTACACGTCCCTCTATTGGAAGGGGCAGATAATCTGTGAAACGATCTCCCATTGATTACGGTGTACATTTCAAGTGACAAAAAAAAAATTTGAAAAACGATCTGGCCTCAGGTTTTCTGTCCTCTGGAAAGTGTACCTTTTTTCTTTTTTTTGGATTTACTCTTTGCAAAGGCATTTCTTTAAAGTCAATGGCAGCTACATTCTTTCAATGTTTACTCTATATTCTGAATTGATTTGTTGATTGATGTATATCTGAATTTATAATTTGGTTTGTTTTTAAAAACTTTTTAGAGTTTGCTCCTTTTCTAGGGCGTATGGTCTGTCATCCAATTTCCCATTGATCAATAGTTCATATTTGACTAAGCAAAAACCTGGAAATCCCCAGCGGAATGTTTGTACCCCCTGCTAAAAATAGAACACACTGATGTTAGTCACAGCTTCTCCACGAGATCCGAGAACAATTGTCACTGGTCCATGAATTTTTGTTTTTCCCCATGCCAATGGCAGTGAACAGTTTGGAGTATTTGTACCCCCTGCTAAAAATAGGTTGGGGATTTCCAGCCACTCACTTGATCAGAACAAATCCATTGATCTGTTTATTTCTGAGTTTTACTTTGCTTCCTTTCATAGAAATTTTCTTGAGAGATTTTATTCCTGAGAAGAGTGTAATATCTGTAATCCATTTCTTAAAAGTCTCCTAACAGCCATATTCTTTTTTTTTTTTTCTTTTTTGATGTTTGTCATTAATTTGTTTTTCTCTGTGTTTGTCCAGGTTGTGCGGAGGAGAATTCTTCTCCCTGCCTCCCAGGCCGAAAGATCAAGTCCTCCATTCAAGATCACACTGAACAAGAAGTCCAAGAAGGATGGTAAGCCATTTGTTCATTATCTACATTTTGTTAAATTTGGCATATATGTGATGCTTTTAGCTAAAAAAAAAACCTTTGGAGTGAGAAAATATACTATTCTCAGTCAAAGACATAATACACAGAATGTTTGTTATCTGCCATATACTGCAGACTTGATAAATCAGTTGGATCTGATAGAGATATGTGCTTGATTTTATATGAATGCTTGAAAGATTTGAGAAGCACTAAAAGTATTTTTATGAAAGAAAGTGTTCAAAACTTTATTTTTGCCTTAAATGTATTCTGTTGATTTGATCATCCGTTAGTTTGTCTGGAGTACAGCCAAAAGAAATATATATACAAACAATCTAAGAAAATTGACAGCATTTGTAAGAGATGACAAGGCAGTCAGTGACTATCTTCACAGCATGGAACATGAATAGAAGCAGCTTGAAAGCAAAAGAAAGATGAAATGAACATAATGAGATTTTCACATTTTACAGTTCAGTATAAAGTTATGGAATGCAGAATCTCAGTGCTGTGGAAATGATAATGAATACATCTTAACCTCAGACTAGAGAGAGTTAAATTCCCTTTGCTCTTTCTGTCCACCAGAGTTTGGCATTGTGCTGGGCTGCAAGTTGTTCATCAAAGAGATCACTCCTCACTCATTGGCAGCCCATGAATCTGCCCTGAAGGAAGGCGACACTGTCTTGAAGGTAATGCATACATAGGTGATACTGTTTTACAGGTAATACATACAAAGGCAACACTGTCCTAAAGGTAATGCATACAAAAGTGACACTGATTTACAGGTAATATATACAAAAGTGATACTGTCCTAAAAGTAGTGCATGCAAAAGTGACTTTGATTTACAGGTAATACATAGAGGTGACACTTTCCTAAAAGTAATGCATACAAAGGTGACACTGATTTACAGGTAATACATACAAAGGTGATGCTGTCGTAAAGATGATGGCATATAAAGGTGTCACTGATTTACGGGTAATACATACAAAGGTGACAGTCCTAAAGATAATGCATACAAAGGTGACACTGATTTACAGGTATTACATACAAACGTGACTTTGTCCTAAAGATAATGCATACAAAAGTGACTCTGATTTACAGGTAATACATACAAAGATGACATTGTCCTAAAGATAATGCATATAAAGGTTGACACTGATGCACAGGTAATACATACAAAGGTGACACTGCCCTAAAGATAATGCATACAAAGGTGACACTGATTTACAGGTGATACATACAAAGGTGACACTTTCCTAAAGATAATGCATACAAAAGTAATACATACAAAGGTGATGCTGTTCTGAAGATAATGCAAACCCAAATGCAAAATGGTTAAACAATTCCCTGATGTTACTGAAAATGATGGGAAACAGGTTTTCCAAGCTTTTATGCCAATCAGTACTATTTTGTTGTTTCATTTGTGATGTTTAGTGATGAACTGTCCAATCATTATGGCTCCAGTCATAGAATATTACAAGTTAAATTTGAGAAAGTTGTGAAAAATCATGAGATTTGGTCTTCCATCAAGGGTCAGAGTCCTTTATTTAAGCAGAGAGTGACCCAATTTTCATAGATGTGGCACTCAAGTGTAGATAAACTAATTGAGATGAAAAAGAAAAAAAATGCTGTGAAATAAATAGCAAAAGAAAGAAGGTAACCATTAAAGTACAAAAACGACCTGTAATCAACAGTGTGAAACTAATATATGACATTCACAGCTGTTCATTGTCAGTGAAATTTGTAATAATTTCTGGCCAGTACAAATAGAAAATGAGAAATTATTCAATATTTTGGGTGAATCCAAAATTCTGTCAGAGTTCTTCATAATGGACTTTTAGGATCGCACTTTTTTTTTTTACCATTGGCTTAGTCTTGTTATTCTCTTTACTTTTTTGGTGAGGCATTAGAATATACAATACATATAAAGGTTTGAAAATGTCACACCTATGCTGCAATCAGTCTCTGAGTGTTGTCATGCTATATGACTGCGCAAATCGTTTTTGGCTATTTTGAGAACAATGGGAAAAAAAAAAAATTCATTTTACCACATAACATCTCACACCTTTTATTAAATAAAATTATATTTTCCATTTTGCTCTATTTTCCATTTATATTACTATTTTGATCTTTTCCTGTTTTATTTCACGTGGTGCAGAAAGCATTTATTGAAATTCACCGTTGAAGACAATGCTTTTATAGCAATATAGTAAAAAAATTCAAAGTATTCAGCTGTGACCTAACTCAAATTGGGCAAAAATTATTTAACCAATACATCATATGAGCATAATGATATGTTTTTATATCTTGGCAATAGTATTGACAAGAATGACAGCCTCTTTTCTTTCACGTTGACCTTTCACCTTTTGACACTGACAGATCAACAACAGCCCGGTAGAGAATCTGTCACTGGCCGAGGCCAAGAAACTGCTGGAGAAAAGCAAGGAGAAACTACAGCTGATTGTCAGTAAGGAGAGGAGGATAGAGGAGAGGCACAGTGCTAGTCCTGGTCCTCTGCCTGCAGCGGCTGCAGCCGCTGTTAACGACATTGGTAAGAAAATTGGTCTGAACAATGTTGGAGAAGAGAATTAGGGAAAACAAAAATGTATGTATAGTCATCACTACTGTAGTTTGGCACAAAACCAAGTAATTTTGAAACTTCGAAAAACAAAATGAAAGAAAGCAAGAACTAAAAACACAGAGAAAAAAAACAAAAGAAAGGAAGGAAGGAAGAAAGAAAGAAAATGGAAAGATGGAAGAAAGGAAGAAAAAAAAAGAGAAAGGAAGGAAAAAAAAGGAAGAAAAAAATACAGGGAAGAAGAAGCCTGGAAGGGAGCAGATTGATTGTGAAAAGAGGGATACAGATTCAGGGAGCTCCATGCAAAAGTTCTTGTCTGACATGGGAAATAGCACCGCTCAAGCACACGGTATTATGGGTTTTGTTCAATTTTTTTTTCACATTTGGCTGTTCTGTTACAGGTTATATATGGCTTTGAGAGCCCGTTTTTAAATTTTCATGAAATAGTTTTTGAGTTGATTATGTAAAAGAAATACAGTTCCATTTTCAAAAATTTTTTAACTTCTGTGAGCTAGTTTGAATATATATCTATACTTTGACCTTATAAAACAATGTTAAAAAATTCTGGGACTTTCTCTTTTTGTGTTCAGGTCTGGCCCCAGCTCAGGTTCGTGACAAGGATGATGTCAACCTGTACAGGCCCAGCGTGCGCTCAGAGGAAGACATTTATGTCAAAGATCCCACATCTGGCACCAGACACAATGTCCCACCCGGCGCATATCCTAACTCAGAGAACACACGCTATGACGGACACTATGTGCTGGATAATGATCTGCCAATGCGGCCAAGTCTTCCGAGAGGATTTGAAAACAGTGAGTTTTGCTAGATAATGTCTACAGGTTTCTATGACAAATGGGCTCAAATCAACAATCTGACGGGAAAAAAAAAAAAATAATTATCATAATTATTATAATGTGTTTACATCATTGCATGACAAACAAAAATTTTCATTATTCATCCTGAGAGAAAAATGGTGGGCAAATGTAGTTCTCGATGTAGTGAATAGATCCTTGGATTATTGGATCTGTTTTATACTCATTTCGTGAAGAAACAGGCTCTTACATTTGATAATCTTGTGAGGCTTTCTTACCTAGGATATTCCAAATACTGACCCAAAGATAAATGCCTTATTGTACTAGAAAGGGCAGTTACTCTGGAAAACATATCTAATTTGCGATGGTGATGATGATGATGACTAAGATCAGACTTTTTACTTGTCATGTAATCCGCAGTGCCAAAGTAACTGAAGTGTTCAATGAATGCATAGCGTTCTTTGCAAAATACCATATAAAAGAAGTCTCACAGCAGCCGAACCATTGTGTCTTAGATTTGCATTTCTCATTGCAAGATTTGTAAAGAGAGAGTTAGGTCAAATTTTCGAAGAGGAACTTAGAAGAATGAATTCTTGTGGACAGTTTTTGTTTTTCTCTCTCTGCATCGGTATAGCTGTAGAAATCAACCCAGATGGCTGATCTTTGGTTGAAACTTGAATTTAATGAAAGAAAGTTGGTGAAAAACCCCCACATTTGAGAATCTGTCTTCAGGAGTAACATTCTTTCAGAAAACACAATACATTGTGAATTGTTGGTCCAAATTATCAAATATTTATTCAGAGGAGATACTCTGTGTTTATCTTTACATTTCTCATTCATTTATTCTTTCAGTCTCACTTCTATAATCTGTGAACTTAAGTTCCTCTCAGCTTTGTGTATCTATGTCTGGATATGTCTGTGTGTCCCTCCTTAACTTCCTGACCTGAAAATATCCATCCATGCATTGCTGAAACCTGAGTGATAGAGAAAAGTTTGCTGTTTTATCAATAATTTATTCAACTTGCTCTGTGTTTTCCCTGCTCTTTTCAGACATTCCACAACATCAGGATGACATGGATATGTACCCACAAGGCCGCCGTGACCCAAGGGACGGTTACTACAGTGATCGGGAAGATGGATGGAGAGGCGCTCCAGATTTTGTGGCTCTACCTCCCCGACCACTGGAGTACATTGACGATGACGTCTTCCCAAATCGAGTCATTCATGAGTATGTAGTTTCATTTCTGAATATCTTCCAGTAGCTTTTCGCCCATTTTTACTGCAATATAATAACACAAAAATACACAAAGAAATTAATAAGATTTAACCTCATCCGTTATTATATCAAGTGTAATTATGTCTGTTGAACCTTTTTTTTTAATTTTTTAAAAATTTGCACGCACACTCGTTTGCAGTCTATATCAGGCAGAGGATTGCAAAGGTTATCAGCAATTTTTTTCCTTTTTTTTTTTTCCCCCAGTAATCTTTATTTTTAATTTTTATTTTGGAGTTTTCATTAATCTTGCCATAAACATAGTTGTCCAGTCCTGCCACTTAAAACACCTCTGAAACTTTCCCAATGCTTACTGATAGACCTGAGCTCTTTTTGTTTTTAATTTGGGTTTTTTTTTTTTTCTTTTTTGCACCAGAACCTTGACAGCCAATAACTTAATTCATCGTTAACAAAATAAGCAGTCCATCTCTAAGATATGTTAGGGATAAGAATCAGTCAACTAATAGTACTTTTCAAGAGTCAGGAGGGACAAGTCACATTGATACACAAGCACAAGTAGATATAATTTGCTCTTTCTAGCTGTTCCCTGTCCATTATTGACCGTGTACTTTTCTGATAGTTTGATTCTCCGAGTTTCACTCATTTTCGTTTTAATCCAGTCCCTGACAATTTCTCTCCTTGCCCTTCCCTCTAGTTTACTCTGTCGGTTTTTTTCCATCCCTTCCACTTACCCTTAATTTGTCCATCGCTCCAGCTCTCCCATTTTGTGGCTACTGATTCACTAAATGACGAGATTATTAATTTGGCATTATTGCATATTCATTTCTTTGTTCATTCTATTCATTTCTTAATGAAATTTTTTGATGCTGTACTATCTATCATTTTCCTCCTTAGTAAAGAGTTTAGAACACTTTACGTAAAATTTCGAGCTATTCTTTTCATAATCTCACAATATACAAGCCCATATATTTCACCTAATAACGTGTAATAATCTTCACTTCAGGCTTTCATTCTTTTTGATTAATATACTTATATAGCATAATGGCCTACTCCTTTCTGTACCCCCCTTTTTTCTTTATTTGGTCAGGATATTTAAATTTCTATCTTTGGTTTTATCATGCTAGTGTGAATCATATTTACATTAATTATTTAGACATACCACAGTTTTGTATCTGGCCACAAACCTGCTACTTTTGATGGATGATCAAAGATCTAGAATGACACATTTGAATTAATTACACATATAAGGAAAAGTTAGAAAAATACATTTTTCAACTCCAGACATCGTGTACAATTCTCCTATTGGTATAAGTAGTAATCACCAAACTCCCAGAGAGTGTAATGTTTTGCAGAATACAAAATCATATCGAAATAGCAATTATTGGCTCTCTTAGAAAGAAAACCTGAATCGTCACCTGTTAAGAATTACATAAATAAACAAACAAATGACAGCAGAGAAATACCAAGGAGAAATCAAATTCCAGGTCTAAATACCGAATATTTTGACTATAAGGATTTTGAGGTGATGAGCCCTTCTTGAATATATACACATACTCATTTGGGTCTATGATCATCCATCGTAATACTGTCTTATAGCTTTCCTCACCTATCGTATGATTGTTATCACCATTTATATCATTTCTGCCATCATCGTGTTATCTTCATTGTCATTTTTATCATCACACACATCATTTTTTCAGGCGCTACGTTGATATGCGCAGTGACATTTGGTAATCCATTTCTCTGTCTTTATCTGTTTTTTTTTTTTTTTTTGCATCTATATTTATACAATATTAAAGGATGGCTATAATAATCAGCAAATACAATGCACTTTGGGAAATCTTGACAGCACAGAAACATCAAATGAATATACTTACTAAATAATAGTAACATAAAAGGAATACATTTACTTTGTAATACATTCTTTGTTCCTTAGAAAGTGGTCGGACCATTGATACACAATATGCAGTATGTATAGAGACAAGTACAGGATTTGAGATCATCACTTTAAATGAACTCTTGTTTAACACTTGTGCCCTGAGAAATACATTATGATAACAGATATTGTCATTGCTAAAAACTCGTGTGTACATTCGAATAATCATCAAGTGTGTTAAACCAAGAACTTTCAGGAACCTGATCTGTCTGTAGATAGCTCAATATGAAGTACTTTTCAGATAGGATCAGCAATAAAACAGCAGCATATGAGACTGAAAATGATCTCTTGAAATCCGATTCCAATGATTTCACTTGTGATAGATAGAGGATTAAAATTTGTGGTTGTTAATATATGTATGTGTTGTTGTACGTTCAAACCTAATTCATCATGGCTGAACGTAACATTATTTAAGTAATTTACCTGATTGAAAATGACATTATTATAATGGTAACTGTCACATTGAGATCTGAGATATAAGATCTAAAGATGACATTATTACAGTAGTTTATCTAATTGAAAAGTGACAGTGTTATGATGCAATTCGGTACATTGAAAGTTTAGAAGATCCAAAGATGACATTATTATCTATCATGTCCAAACATGACATTATTATAAGGAGTTGTCATGTTAAAAGATGACATTTTATAAAAATAAGATTTAAGGGAGACTGGCTATTACAACTAACTACGTACACTAATATAAAAGAGAAAAACTAAAATCTGTAAAAGAAACTCATGATGAAAATTGAAAAAAATGACAGTAGTGCTCAATTTTTCAAATCTTTGTGATACTTCCTGATGGAGGCAAATAAAAAAATACAAAATGTCAATAAGGTAGTTTGCTGTATATGAAGGAAAATTTTAACTAAATGTTCCAGCCATGGTCAAAAGGGAGTTTTTGATTAAAAAAAAAAATATGAATAAAAGAATACATTTTTAGAAAAATTAGAATTTCACGGCTTTTGCTTTACTGTGATTATGTCGAAAGATGATATTTTCAGACAAATGTCAAACCATAAAACGACATTGTAATGCCATTTTAATACTTGAAAAATTGCATAACATGTATCAAGGCCGTTTTAATGGAAATTTATTTGTTTTGGAAATTTTTTTTTCAAAAAGTTCTGTGTTGATGATCTTTGTGTCAGGAAGTAAAAACTAGAAGCAAAAAATTCATTCTACGTAACAGTTATCAAAACTTCACTTTGGGTTGTATTTTCTGATTTTATCGCTGTCCACAGCAATTGCTCCTTGGGTATTTTAAAACTTAAATTGCAGACAATGCACAGAATGTATATCAGTTCAGATTTGTAGTCTTTATCCATTAATAAAGCTCTGAGATTTATGCTACAGAGCTAATGTTCAATTTGCATTTATATCTGTTCTCTGGTTGCGTAGTTTGATTTCAATTGATGAAGATGAGTATTCTTTGACCCAAGGAGCAATCAGATCATGTCTTTTCTTTCTATCCCCTTTCTCTCTCTCTTTTTTTTTTCACCAATTCTGTCTGCATCTTTCACTTTATTTACATATGTGTCTGCATTATGTATAGCATGCTTTTGATGTTTCATATATGTTGCATGGAGTTTACAAACTTATGCACAGAGCTATGTGTTAGTTCATAATCTTTCTATCTTCATGACTTCAAAATGTTATTCTATAATAATTTTTACACTTCTTCACCATGGCATGCAGAAATAGTTCAACCAAGTAATGAACTATTCAAACTTGATAGCAGGAAGTCACACAATCAGATATAGAGATCCAGTTCTAAATCATATTTTAGACTTTTTCATTTGGTTTGCTCACCAGTTTATTATTTATTAATACCTAGCTAGTGCTCATGTGGAGAGACATCTGTACAACTAAGCCATGTTTTTTTTATAACTGAGGATTGGTTATGTTGTCTCAGACACGAAGCCATCCATCCATCCATCCATCCATTCACCCACCCACCTACCCACCCACCCACCCATCCATCCATCCATCCATCCATCCATCCATACATCCATCCGTCCGTCCATCCGTCCATCCATCCACCCATCCATCCAT
>JBCEWB010964380.1:0-15287 GCA_039654565.1 Peronia peronii | reverse complement strand
GTTAGGCGTGTGCTTCTCATTGAAATTGCCAGTTTCGAATCTTATTTGGTGGAAGGTTTTTTTTTTTTTTTTTGGGGGGGGGGGGGTAGAACCTGCGTTTATTATTATTATTATTATTATTACTATTATTATTATTATTTTGGACCTTCCGGCTGCTGAAGTAGGGGAAGCTCACGTTTAGCCTTTCGGATCACGGCGATTATGTTTTGAAGGTCCGCTGTGTATGTCACGCACCGTTAACACCCGCCAGTAAAAAATCAGAAAAAGAATAGGCGAAGACGCCGCTATCCGGGCCAAATACCAAATTTCTATCCAAACATTTCTTCTTCCCAAACTGGGCCAGCACTTAGAAGTCGAGACAGTACTACTTTCTTTGAAGCGAATGGCTGCTTACATAAGAAGCAGAAGACATAGATCTAGTAGCCTGTGGTCTTCACGCCATGTATGGGCGATCCGCCAAACAGTTCACAGTTGGCATGGAGACCTACCCTTTCCGCTGAGAGACGCTGGGTAAAATGTTTTCAAGCAATCAATGAAGCAGGATGTCAACAGTATCAGCTATGAAAGAATGTGACAGACAAGAGAACTATAAACGACAAACTGCCCGCAGTTGAACTTTTCCTATGGGCTGCTGACCAATCACGAAAAACCGGAAGGATAGCTGGGATACTTTTGGAGGTGGGCAGTGGGAAACTGCATGAAAAAGCAATAAGAGCGGCACTTTAGCGACATATAGAATGCTCGTGGTGATTGAACGCAAATGCCAGACATGGATGAAACGAAAATGCAGCGCTTGCGTGTTGTTTGGCTATTTTAAAAGGGAACAGTGGTAAGCCATTGTATATACTGTATTTCTGTTGTAACTTGACTTCTCTTTATCGCTCTTTTGGAAAGAACCCACCTTCGAAGGTTCGTTTCCTTGTTATTATTGTTTTTTTTTTTTTTTGAAAGGGGGGGGGGGGGGGGGAGAGGAGAAAAGCTGAGAGAAATTAAAATAACCAGGCGGATTAAACGACGGCGAAAAGAGAAGTTTAACATTTATCATCCTAAACACTGTCCAAAGTTATACGTACACCGACAAATGGGAATTATATCTAAATAGCTCGAACATGTTTTGTGTGCCATCAAATCACTTTGGAGAGAAAATTGTTACAACAAGAAAGAAAAAAAAAAAGAAGGACTGAACGTGACGGAATAACATTTAGGAGGAGGAACAAACGATGAGCGAAAAAGAACCGGATTCACGGAATGCTGAGGGAATTAAAAGAAAATGGATCAGATACACATAAGCGCACGTAGACTGTTGGGGGGGGGGGGGGGGGGGAGGAGGAAAAAGGAAGGAAAGGGAAAAGGGAACAAAGAAAAACACAAAGGGAGAGGAGAGAGGGATGGGAATGGAGAAAGAGGCAGAGGAAAACAGAGAGATAAACAAAAACAGAAACAGAGGGACAAAAAGACAGAAGGAGAGAACAGTCTAGGTATACAGGCTTGGCAGAGAAGCGGTGGAAGAGGCGATAATGCCGTCTGGTGATCGCTTGTATCGATCCCATAGATCCAGCAATAGAACAACACTACACTTCTCAACTCGAAGACTGTCGCCTTAATTTGCTTAGCTGGCTTGCAAATTATTCAATTAGCTGGTCACAAATCATCGAGGATCGTCGCCGATTTTCCCCCGGCTGATCGCATTTAGAAGAATTACGTCACCGGCAACTGTCAGCTGCCATGTTTAAGTTTTCGCGACGATGTCATTTTCAAAACAATTACACAGAGAAGTGTTTATCTATATCGCATGGGAGTTATCACAAAATAGTACAGTCATCGAACCGTGAATTCTTTAAGAACTTTTAAATTTTTTTTTAAAGACTGCCTGTCTATCAGTCTGCGCCGAGGCCTGTTTCTATATAATCTACTCCCTTCTTTCTATCTTTACTCCTTCTTGACGCCTGTGCTTTTAAACCAGTATGCAGTAAGCCTTAGGCATATGCCCATTACTCCTGCAACACCCCCCCCCCCCAACCGTTACAACTGTTGTTTTTTTTTCCCCAACCTTGCCCGGTTTGACTCCTCACACCGTATTACTCACTCGTTTTTCCTCTCTTTGTCCTTCATAATAATAGCGTCCGTTCAGTCTTCATGCCCGCCACACCCTTCCCACCACCCCGCCCACTCCTCTGTCCCCTCCCACCTCCTGATTCAATCGGGTGGCTGTTTTCCCGCCCCCTCCCCACCCCCCGTAAGTGGGATGCCAACCCCATGACCCAAAGCTCAGTTATGCAAGATCCTTTCTGACTCTCTCTCTCTCTCTCTCCGGTCAGCTGAGTGCATAGAGCATGTCCACACCCGTTTTTATCAAATCTTCCATATTCTGGCAGTCAACAGTCACAACTGATACACGATACATATTAAATGGACAAAGGCAGGTTTATTTTCAAGTCCGTATATGAATAATATACGACACATACGTATTATGAAACAAACATACAAACAAACACTGCTCCATTTAATCTAGTATTCTGGGTGTATATTTACTCGACCCAACGTCGAAAGTTATTTGGACAGGTCGGGGCAATAACTAGACGATGATGAAAACCGGCGCTTTGTCAAAGTTTGCTGACTTACAGCAGCAGTGACAACAAAGATGACCAACGACTTCACAGAAGGAAGGCTGGCCAACAGGTGGGGCAGGAAACAAAAACAAGGCGGCTACTGCTACACGGGGGGGTCAAAATAGTCCCAATGGTCTATTGCTACCAGGTGGTTTTACTGACTATTATAACTAAATGTTTGAGGGCACTTTAATAAATATAATATCTTATTCTAATTCTTACTCTATCCCAAAATTTAACACTAATCATAACCCTCTTGAAGTCACTCGGCCTGGTGTGGAACTTCTTCCCACTGGAGTCTAGGATCTAGAGCTAGAATGTACAAGGTCTAATCCAATTCCTGAAACAAAAGTGGATTGTTTGGTCGAAAAAAAAAAAAAAAGCTGCTCGAGCCGATCGCAATAGTTAGTGCGGAACAAATATCTCTGACGTCAGCTTGAGAAAAGATGCACTGTTGCCGGCGTGATTTGCTTCATCTCCTGTATTCCCCCCCCCTCCCCCCTTTTAGGCTGCATATTTTACAACTAATGCGCTCTTATTCTCTCTTTCTGACCCAATCATCCCAATACATGGAAAGTTTGATCTCGAGATTACGGGAAAAAGATTATTTGATGGCTAAAAAGATGCGTCTAAGACGAAAGCAAGCGGGTGGGCTGAAAAGAAAAAGGGGAAGGATGTAGATGAGTCTGGGGATGCCGGCTGATGGTGAACGCAGAAATGAATAAGAATTCACTGAATGAAAGGGGAGGGAAGGGAGGGGGACGGGGACGGATAAAGAAAAATAAAGAAAAAGAATAAATTGTGAAAGAAAGACAGAAACATACATGCGGCGGACTGAAAGAAAGGAAGAAGGAAAGAAAGAAAGAAAGAAGGACGGAAAGAAAGAAAGAAAAAATGAAAGAAAGAATTGTTTCATGGGATTTGAGGGTCTCTCCAGTACTAACAGGGGGGAAAACAAAAGGACAAAAACAATGACGAAATAAACGTGAAAGGGACAACCGGGAGCTGGCGATTTTCAGGGGGAGGACACATAAGGACACAACATGAACAATGAAGTCACACGCCAATAAATTTAACAATTTCCGCGCTGTCAGCAAGGACTCTGTATGTATATATTATGTGCGTTCCTGTCGCCGGACAGGTATGTCGGCGCGGAGGCGTGGTGGGCATGGTGTGTAATGGACTAGTACGCTAGTTAGTGGAGTCATGGGCACGATACACTCAATACACAGATTTCCTGTTCCTACAATCCAGTGGCTTCATACGGAGCTTCAACCCGGAAGAAATGACCAATTTATTCAGACTCAGAACAGGACACAATCGCTTAAATGTGCACATGACACCCGCCCATGCCCGCTTGCCCCCCCCCCCCCCTCCCACAATTTCCCAATAATATCACGTACACACATTATACTCTATTTTAGATCATCTCTTTCTTCTTTCTAAATTGAAGACAAATAGCACTAAACAAATGACTTTTCTTTTTTTTAATAAACCAAAAACCACCATTCTAACCACTACTGACCATGCAGGATGAATACTGATCACTCCAGCTGGGGTCAGACTAAACAACACAGATGACCATTTATTGTTATCATGTTCGAGATATCTGGATACGATGGCATATTAAAAAAAATTAGCAACAGTGTACAAAACAATGGATAATACTGAATAAGTCAGGTAGCAAAAATAAGTCAGTATCTTTTCTGAACACAATAGAAAAGAATATGGAGCGAGGTAGCGAAAAAATGGAGTGCTTAGACAGCGCGAGGGGGAAACAGAAGGCTCAGTGTTTCCTATTTTGTCTTCCTCTTCCGTCGCCCTGTCCCATTGTCCCCTTCCCCTCCCCCTTCTGTTTGCCAGCCAATCTCCAGAACTGGACTACCAGGTTATGTGGACAGTTGGGTAAGCCTTGCCCAGCGTCTTGAGTAAGGTTATCTCACACAAAACAACAGGTCTGATCCCGAAATCATCAGGCCTGCAGATTTGCTTGTCAATGGATAG
The DNA here is from genome assembly GCA_039654565.1 of Peronia peronii. NCBI lineage: Eukaryota > Metazoa > Mollusca > Gastropoda > Systellommatophora > Onchidiidae > Peronia > Peronia peronii. The sequence goes on along the minus strand of JBCEWB010964380.1, from coordinate 10,674 downwards.
GCGACGCGACAGGAGAACAGCATAGCAAGGTTTGACTTGTCAACCTCACTTCCCCATCGCAAATTCATTATGAGAACGGAAATGTTCCCCCCCCCCCTTCCCATCAACACACATACACACAATATCTGATACACTACACATACCACAGAGATAAATCAGAATTCTTCCTCTCTCCATTTCCCGTTCCCAAAACAACTGAACAACACTTGAAAATGAGCAGGAGAGTCATCGACAAGTTCTAACGCGACCGATAAGGTAATCATTTCTCACTTTGTCTGGTCAAACAATTGGTAAATTTATGCAATAGTCGGTGGTCAATTCCTGTATTTCCTGTCCTGACTTTTATATCCGAAGTCAAAAGAACGGTGATGAAAATGCCCCCGCCCCCCCAATTCCCTTGTCTCCTCTCTCTTTCTCTCCAGTGAGCTATTTTAGGTCCCAACGCGATTCCTCCACCAAATTATTTGTCACTTTGGTCATATTGATGGTAAACTATGCAGCTCTAAATAGCGAACTCTGCTATCACCTGAATGCCACACACAGCTTCTATAATATGAATATTCTAAGGTCAGATTGCCACTATACTAGAGAATGGACGCTGGAGCGTGGATTGAATGCCTTCATGAACAACGGAGGAAGAGACAAGTGAGGAAATAAAGAAAAAAAAAGGGGGGGGGGGGGAGGAACAGAGAAGAGCCAAGCTTTCGTTTGAACAAGGATCTGCTTGTTGTTTCAATATTACCGGCGTGCGACTGGCATCTGACATTGTGTGCAATGGGCAAAGACAACGATTAGACCGTGAGCCTAAATAAGGCAGGCAAGTGCAATTTCTCTTCGACCCACTCGACTACTGAGACAGACAGTCGGCTTGACTATACAACTTGGTCCTGTCCAAAGATGGTAGAATAATGTCCAAAGAGGGTAAAATAATATTCTACCCTCTTTGATCCTGTCTGTTTAGATCCTTGGGCATCCGTACTTTTAGTGGTGAGGGGTCTGGTACCTGGCAGTGAAAAGTTAGATAATGAACATCAGTATTGAAAACGTTAAATTATTGGAAACAGCCAATAAATTAACGACCATTCTACTTCAAATCTAAATGGACAGCACTGAGGCTTATGCTTTTAAAAAAAAAAAAAAAAGTGCAGTTGAGGGATAAATATCCAAACACAACCGGACGTAATCCCCCAACAGCATGGCTTTCACCATCATGATAAAGTGAGTTTAAAAAAAAAAAAAAAAAGCAACAACAACAAGTATCCAAAACCTGAGGTATTTTTGCAATTTCGACGATGCTTTCAGAGATACAGTAGACGAAGAAAAGACACTGTCTTCCTCATAAACACGACTATACGAATACTTTATTGATCGATAAGGAAATACATGTTGACCAGTACACAAGTACATTTCTATGTACACAAGATATCTCTGCCAAGTCATAAAACTCGGAGCAGACATCTATGGACAAACATACACTCCATTACAAACACATAGATGAATTAATCTAGGAATTTATTAGGAAAAGCTCAATTCATGATTATCCAACTTTCAGCTATATAGAGGCTAATCCTATATCAATCTCTCTCTTTTTCTTTTTTGCGACCAGTAAATTTTGCCTGCGATGTAAAAACACAGATGTCTTTGAGATATCAAAACTGATACCTCCAAAAAGCACACAGGCACCCTCAATCTTGATCTATCATCTGTCCATCAAAACAGCTGTAAGTTCATGTGAGATTTACGTAATTAATGAGACAGATCTTTCGTTCTTTCTTCTTCTTTTTTTTTTTTCCCCCTATTTCTTGTTTTGCTTTGTGCATGTGCAGCATAAGGTTTTAACAAAGGTCCATCTAGCCGCTATAATTGTGTGTTTTTCTTCGGGCACGTGAGGTTTCGGTTCGTATTACTAGGTTCACTTTCAGTAGGTTACTAAAGCATATTATGGGTGCGCAGTCATGGCAGTCTGTTATACATTATGTATATCCAAATGTGACCAAGCCGCAGCTATAAACAATCTCAGACAAATTTCCCACACGCCCGGCTCTCCTACAATATCACGATGCCTTCAAAGGAAATAATATCTGAGGAACTCTTGATAATGCAAATAACTGTATAACACATACATTTACAAGTTTAATATAACATCATTCTGCCGTCTATGTATATATGTACATATACATGCTTTGCTTATAATTACATTATTAGGATTTTCATCACAAATCCTTTGCAATGATCTCGGTCTTTATTTATTTATTTGTTTATTTATTTTCCAAGCTGCTTTCACGCTATTTGGCATAACAAACCAGTCGATTTGAAAAGAAATGCCCGATTAAGACGCAGCATATTAACGATCAAATCATAATTGCCCCGAGAAACATTATGATAAATAAATAAATAAAATAACAAAATGAAACATCACACACACAGCAAAATGCCCGCGCGACGTCTAATTGCTCAGCGATAATTGTTTCTAGCTCTGACTCATCCCACTGACTCTGCTCTCCCTCCTCTCCCGTTCCCTTCCATCTGTCTAGGCCAGGGGTTCCCAACCGGTGGTCTTGGCAGGGAGGTCGCGTAGCTTTGCTAGCAATGGTTTGGGCTAAAATAATTTCAACTCAACAATTACGTTTTTTATGCTCTTATACAATTTTTTTTTGCTTTTGCCCGAGTGTTTCTTTCCCTCCCCATCACAGAAGATAAAGTGTAAATGAAGACGCTGATAGTAGGAGGTCGCATGGATTTCAAGGGTAGGGGGTCACGAGTGCAAAAATGTTAGGAACCACTGGTCTATGGTGATCCACGGCAATCAATTGTGACAGACACAAAACCAGACACAAACCAATAGAAGTGCTCAGTGACCGATCTGGTCAAAGACTCACTCACTGTATGTTTTGTGTTTGGGTTCTTTCCAAATAATGGACTGGCTAGTCATGAAAGTAGGCCCCTATTGTATATTATGGCCTTTAGATCTAAACGGCCGTTTCCTGATATGAGCCGTGACATTCCAGTCCTTATCGTGCCCCACTTAACCATGCTACAGATTGTTTCCCCGTCCCTTTCCCATACTCACTATCTCTAAAGACAGCAGATTTCTTGACAAGGCTACAATCTACATCTGATCCTGTATATTATCACTCACAGACATTTTTTCATGCGTAAACATGCACACTGTAGATATACAATGAAATCTCTCCAAAGTCTGCATGTGCCAGAATTTATAATAAATGTCTGATAACTCTGCTCTGAAAGACTTGGAGAATGGATGTTTAGCAGTATGACTGGGCCTAGCAGATGCTATATCACAAACATTAAACAGAAATATCATCTTTCTTCTCCCTTAATCTATTTTAGGGAGTTATAACATCCTTTGAATCATTTTTGTTGAAGGGAACAATAATTTATTTGCCCATTAATTTTCTTCCTGATAATTAGTGGGATAGACGTCATTGACGCACGATTTGGAACAACAAAAGCATTCAGCAGACACACGTTCAACTCATTTAAACAAACATTATTTCCCAAATTTCTGAAATGCGCGATCTCTAATTCTGATCACTCCTCACCAGCTATACTTTATAGCCGAGGTGATCACTAAGCATGGTGTTACATGAAGATGGTATCCTAATAAAGGAACTGCTTGGGTACGTGGGTACTACTGACGTGAAGCCACGCGGTTGTTTAGCACGCTCGGATTGTTAATGTTGCGGTAAGCTTGAAGCGAAGAGCATCTATTAGCACGGAACTGTCAGATTTCAACAGCCCTCGTCTCAATAAGGACACTATGATCTCGTAAGTGATGATCATGGAGAGTTCATGGTGAATTAGTGCCAATGGCCGCCTTGAGGTCTCCTATATAATGTGATGGTCACGATAACTAATTAAGTTATCAAGGCCAAAGGAGTGCTGTGGTCAAGCAATGCAGCGTATTTTAATTCAGTGGCTGCTGATTCAAAACCAGCGCCAGGGGAATTCCTGATGTGTATATACTTATGCATTGTCCTTGACACAACTGTTCTCTAGCTAGAGGTCTAATCTATATGATGAAGCGACCAAACAAAACAGACACAAACCAATAAGCAAATAATTAACACATGGTAATCTGTATCTGAAACCATAAGAGGATTTCACATCTTCATCAAGAGTCTGACCAAAATGAAATAATTAACATTAATGTAGTTTCCACCCTTTTAAATTTCATGACCATGACTAGCAGCTGACCATGACTGTAGAGGCCAAGCCATGCCTTACTCAAAAATCGACATAGCACAGTGCAAAGGGAAAACCACTGTCACCATACATTGATATCTCTGATGGATAAATACGATGTGGCCGTGGTAATCAGTGTCTGCATGTGTCTCCTACTATTATCACCACATAATTATATCCTTGTAACACGGGTCTTCGTTACTAGTCTGAGATGTGAATGCCTTTGCATGAAAAATACGAGACATTTCACTCACTATTTGTGCATGTTACATCCTTGCACTAAGATGTAAAACTGAAATAATTTTACAGTAAAGGGAAAAAAACAAATCTGTTGTTAGCACAGAAACTGACGACAGCCAAAAAAGTATTTCGGTACTCAAGTCGGAAGTTTGACATCACTGGTTTGCATGTACCAAAGTGGCAATATATACTGGGGTATGAGACTTTTTACTCCTGTAGTGTCGGGCCGACCTCTGGCTCTACAACAATCCTATCTGCCATATCTCCCTTCCTCATCCTGTCAATTAATAATCGCACTGATGGTTCATGCTACATCCTATCAGCCGCCAATGAAATCGAGATTATGAAAGATTAAATCACCGATACCCAGCCTGAGTACCTCCAATTCGGCCCAGGTTATGTGTCCTGTGGGGCTGAACTAACTGGTTGCGGCATATGTCACGGGGCAGACCTGGGAGATGTCACATGCCCTGGGAACAGGGGAAGGGGAGTCTGTAAGGACCGAACACTGTCGTGATCATGTATGGCGGTGGTGGTGATGAAATTGTTGCCATATACCATTTTCTGCAGAAGTCATGCATGCGTGTGATTTATGATTGCAATTTATCGTACTTTTTTTTTTTTTTTTACTCTTGTTTGTTACACATATGGTGATCTGCTGCCTCCTGCTATGAATCATCAGCTCTGTGGTTTATCCTGGCAATTCTTTCTTAATAGTCCAGAAACAGTGGTCTGTAAAGATCAGACCGACAGTAGATCAGATTTCCAGATCGCTTGAGCCACTTTGAGAACTCTGAGAAAGTAACTTCAGTGCTCCCCTGGCACTGGAGCACCAATTTGAAGAAAAAAAAAAAAGGTCCGTGTATCTGTCATGTCGGTGATAGCGACAGTGGTCATCTTGCTATAGATCTAGCTATTGCGTGATGGCAGTGGTAGTGATGTAAAAACGGGGTAGATGGTGATAACTATGTGGTAGGACTGGTAAATGGAGGGTGGTGGTTTTGGTGGTAACGGATGCCGATAGTGGAGTTGCTGAGGCTACGTTATGACGACAACGTGAACTAGTAAAACCCAGTCGAACAAGTTGGCGAAGCTCTGCATTCGTTCACATGAAGATAAAACATCAAACCATGACGATATTCATTGTCAAGTAACGAGTAATGTTTATGACTCACCGGGCTATAAAAAACAACAACAACAATGGAACAAAACAATGCGATCGATGTATCATTTTTATCAAACATCCGCATCGAATGGACAAATACCGACGAGTACTCTCACCAGAAACTTGGTATGTACTTTAATTTTAAGTACAAGTGAGGGATTTCCATACAACTTGGTCATCCTTTCATTTCACTTTTCTGATAAGGTGGTAATACAATGTCAATGAATCAGTAAATTATCCTACATACCAATCCAGTCATAATTTAACCCATGCACTGTCTTGATCGAAAATTGATGGCCTGAAATCATAAGAACTGAACTTGACAGACTTGTCATCGGGTACCCACCTTTATTGCAGTATCATTCCTGACTTCAAAAACCAACTCAGTTGCTATTCCTTGGATTATATTTACCCTTAAAAGTAGTAATCTGCTACAAACACAACTGATTTAAAACAAAAACCAACAGAGAAGAAAAGAATACCCAACATGCACCTTCGTTCTCGAGTCTTTGCCACAACTGAACACGTTCTCATTCACAGTTACTGTATATAGTGCCTCCCTTCTGATGATTGTTACGTTTCTAACACTGTATACTGAATTATATGATACGGATTTAATTTCAGGCAGAAATGCTTCTGCCTGTCCCTGTCGGAAGATCAATCTTTTCATGGCGCAAATACTGAAATGCATTCATTAAAAAAAAAAAAAACCCTAATGGTAAAAATGGAGCTTGTTTCTTTCTGATGAATAATGCATTTCCCGTTTGACGCGTCCGATATCCATGACATGTAATTATCTTCTTAGTTTTACCCTCTCGTGTCAAAGAAAATGGCGCAATTATTGCGACGAAGTAATTTAATTTTTAACCAACACATATGATTCTTCTCAACGGTAAAGTCAGTTACGTTCTCTTGTATTATCACAAGAAGAGAACAGCAAGATCCAATAGCCCTTGTGATTGTGTGCGTTTTCATTTACAAGACACGACACGAGAGCCTGGAGGTGAGCTGCAGAGGACTGTCACTGTTTTCTACACCTGGGACTAAAAGACTGACAATGATAATGGTGATGGACGAGTAGGCTTTGGTCATTCACTTTCGACTGCTCTTTAGAATTTCATCGCTGCTTTGGAAATCAGTTGACAAATATAAAATCAAAGAACAAAACAACAGCAGCAAATACAACAACCGGAAAAGCATCTTCTTCAGCGTATCTATGTGTTAAATAGGCATAATACCAACAGCTGACTATAGAACTCAGACTTTCAGGTCCAGCCTTGGGGCTGACAAACAAAAGACAAGGGCTGAAATGTCACCTTGGGTAAGTTTGTCTCCAGCAGACACATCAGGAGGAATTAAATCACCAAGTTCCCGTTAGCCAAAGATAGCGATCGAGCAAGCCTATCAGCATGCACTCGGCTCCCCAGGGGTTGACTAAGCCGTCTGCGATCGAGGTGTTGTTAGAATGTGGAATCTCATGCAGTCTAGTGACATGTGATTGGCTGGTTTTGGCCGGCGACGTCTACGGACGGTATTTCGACACTTTATCCGACTGACGGGACAGACATTTAGAGGAGATAACACTGGTATGTCCTGCTACTAAAGACAACTTAGGACGAACTTACATCTAATCTAAGAACTGTTCCTAGGCACCTATACGGTCGCCATGATACTGAACTAAAGACATGCTATGTTTAGCGATACGTCAAGGTTATTGGAGTGGAGTCAATAAATCTTGTATCCAGTCAAGCAGAAACACATATATAAGACGCACCTACTTACTCAGACACACTGACAAGTTCCTATTTTTAACGATATATGGGATAGACTATTGGAGTGCGGTCAATAAATCCGATACTGATTCAAAACAAAACACACACATACATACACAGACACCCTCACTCAACAGTCAGATTTCCAGCTCGCTCAAACCGAAATGTGATTTGGTTCGGGACACTTTGTGCAAATATTGTGCCAACTCTGCTGGTCGATATGCTTGATCTGGTTTCCAGGCCGTGGCTTTAAAAATTGTTATGCAAACCTGGATTTCTCATGTCAATACATCTTGTATAACATATAACACAGACCCAAGGCTAATACAAGCCACGTTAACGTCGATTCAATTGAGACCACAAAGTTAAGCACTACAAGATAAAAATCACACATTGCAATATAGGACTAGGATGTCCAAAAAAACTGTACAACAATCCAATCATTTTATTCTTCTTAAATATCTCTTTTCTTAATCCATTTAACTACTGTGATATGAATGCTTAATATCTCTAAACAATTCGCTCCTAAATAAGCTCTACGACTTATGTCTTTTCCTGTGTAGTTGATAATGAATGTAAGTAAGTGAGCTTCAAACAATTAAATCAGTGTTCAGCTTAAGAACCCGATCAAGAACCCATTGTTCAGCTTGCAGAATTATTACTGCCCTGTTCTCCCAACTCTTCTTCTTTCCTTGTTCAAACAAAGACCTCTTATTGGCCCACAGCCTGAAGAGTAAGAGAGCAGTTAGTATGGTGTAATGTATCGACCTGTTCCACCTCTGGCTATTAAGTTTTCTCCTGCCAAATCTATCGCCCCATTCCATTCAAAGCTAATGGCGTCTCGTCTATGCGTTATTGAAAATAAGGGGATAATTTCATCAACGCCGCAGACTCTTAACACGTATTATATTAGCAATAAATCCTGCTCACCTTCATACACTACCCGAACCCCTTCCCACGAATACGTTATTAATGATAAATGTGGATCGCTTTTATCCCACTCATGGCTTTTCCACACAATGTTGAACTGACGCTTTTTATAAACATCTTTCCTTCGTTCTCAAAAATATCAATCACTCCTTCAGAGCTATAGGTCCGTGCGCTCAGTCCAATGGTCATAACAAATTAGCCTGTCGTGACGTGTCTCAAATACAGGCTGTAGAGAAAGCAAAACACTTGGTGGCTTTTCTATAGATGACAGTGTGGTAATTGTAATTTGACGACTTTTTTTTCTTTCTCTTCTCTAAAATAGATTGGCCAATGGAAACAAAAAAAAGGGCTCAAAACCCCATCAGCTTTGGCAATAAACATTAACGTTAAGGAGTTCTGGTGAGATCGAGGATCGACTCTTTGCATAAGAAATTATTCTAGCTCTAACCTGTCAAAAGCCTTTCGTACTTACGATATATCCCAAAGAGATTAGCATGATGATACTCAGTTTGCCTACCTGGGAATAGGCAATCCTGGGAAAGGTACTGACTAAAAACTCATATCTTGTTTATTTTATTCATGCCCCAAGCCCCATATCTCATTGTAGGAAAAGTGGTAACAATGAAAATTGCAAATTTCAATACAGTCTCGCGAATCTATATGGATCTGTGTGCAGACCAACACAACTGCGGTTAGATTAGTATTGTCAACTCCAAGAAACTGTAATCTTTATGGGACAAAAGAACAGCCTCTTCAGTCTTGTTTTTCAATAAACTGTTCTGAGACAAAAGAGGTAAAAGACTGAAACAAAAGGGGGAATGCGAAGAAATGTAAAGAAAGTAGAAAGAAAGAAAGAAAGAAAGAAAGACAGGCAGAAAGCAAGAAAGAGAGAAAAATAATGAAGAAAGAAAGAAAGATCTGCCGTCGCGTCGCCACATTGCGCCAGATACCTTACTCCACACACAGTACGTAGAAACGAAGTTTCAAACACAAGCGATCTCAATGTTCAACAAATTGGAGTCACACTGAAGCTGGAGATCTAATTGCTATTATCTTCCTATTTCTCTAACAGACCAAACAAAGCAGCATCACCATAGAGACGATCACGAGAAACAATAGAAACGGTAGACAGATTCAATGTCCATTATCATGCTTTCGTAGTTTACAAAGTCTTCATACCCCTTCATCCTGCGGCCACGCCTGACCACTGATGACTTGCGAATCGAAAACCGAACTTATATACAATTGCTAAATTAAGATACCAGGCCCACTGATCGGGACACGACCGCACTCGCACGGGCTAAAGAAAGGTGTGGCCATAACGCCACATAACTGACAAAATGACATGCCAACAAAGCATTCCAAACTACATGTATTCACGCATTTAGATAGTGCACAAAAATCTGTGACAGAAAGCTATATCACAACCACCTCTAAGTCATCCAATAAAGTAAGATGCTCTGTGAATTTTCATTCATTCATACATTAAATTCTGCAAAAGCTCTTAAACGTTATATAAATAAGCATTATCTTACTTGCTTCCCCACTTTTCCGTTGAGCTAGATGAGCCCTTGCAATTGCGGCCATCATAGCATCCAGGCAGCGCCTTGACTTCCTAGGATCTGACTAGAAGTGTGGAATGTTTTTTTACCAATCTTATTTCGTGTCCAACAACCAATCGATTACTTTTTTTAAACCACAATTCTTCTTCAACTAATTGTGTACTTGGCAAAGAAGGTGGAGCAATTAGACTGTTGAAGCACTATCTTCATAAACATCACCCTTTCTGCACCTCTGGCTCATTTCCTTCGGTAAAGTGAACGTGTTCATACTATTAGTCAGTAGAGACAGGATTCTCGAACAGTTCTTTGTCCGCGCAGCGGTGAAGGATACCAGTCTCCGGAGTTATTATTTCATTAACACATACGACATAATATTGTAGATTATTCTATCGAGGGGTCGGGCGTCTGCTCTCCGGCCAAAAACTTACGTCACAAGTTCAAATCCTATCGAGATATGGGGAAAAGATTTAGAACCTACTAGCTCTTTCAGATGACGCAACTTACTGATGCTAGACGTTTAGCTTTCTCGGAAAACGGCGCACATATTCGGAGGTCCTATTAAAGAACCGACATTTAAAAATCGGATGAAGAGTGAGTAAAGGCGTAAGATTTCCAAATTTCTACCCAAAAATATCTTCTCACCAAACTTTTGTTTTTCTTCAGCCTTCCAATCCAAAGAAAGTAGGATTATCTCGGCTTTTAGAAGTTCCCAATTTTTGTTAAGAAATTTTGTGGGTAGAAATTTGGAATTTGGAAATTTTGCCCGGACAGCGGCACGCAGCCTACTCTTTCGTCGATT
>JBCEWB010964269.1:0-12622 GCA_039654565.1 Peronia peronii | reverse complement strand
AGCATTTAGAGACAAACATGATGATTGTCTAGTGTAAAGTCATCAGAGTTTTAAGCCTGAAAAATCACGATATTCCTATTAATTAGTGTTGACTTTCATCACTGATGTAATTATTCTAGTCGTGAATGGCCATTCGTAAAATTTGAATATGAGAGCTTTTTGATACAGAGGCATGTTTCTTTAAGGAATCGATACTCAGATAATAGAATTCATTTGGAATTCCTTTCATAGAAGCCTCGCATTACTTGGGATATTGACTTGTAAAGACTCTTTCTTTTCTTATTTATCCTTTATTATCCTTGTTTTCTTCTATATCGTTGTAATCACTTGAACTCTTCTCTTATCTTTCATCATCATTAATTGTTTTCCAGACTCCCCTTTTAAGGGGATCACACTCAGTCTGTTGCTCATGCCAGTACAAAGTCTTGCCACAACTGCTCATTGTACATTCATGCATCTAGTGCACATTCATTTCATTAGCCAGTGTCAAAAGCATTGTTTACATGGCTTCATATCTGTTGGAGGATTACAATTATTCCTGGCTGATTGTAATTTTGCTTGTATATCGCGAATTCTGTTTGTTTCATAGCCAAATCTCTGAAATGTTAGCACCTCTCCACTATATTACTTTTATTTTCTTTATATTTTTCAGCAGTGGAAGCTATGATTGAGAAATGTTCGTTGGCAACGGTGTCTCAGTATCTTTCTAGCACTATTTAATAAATTACATATAGTAGTAGTAGTATAGTAGTTCAGCTTTACTTTAGGCCGTGAGGCGTTTTGCTGATCTGTTGACCGTATCTAAGTTGCTGTTGTCGATGTTGAACTTATGACTGATTGGTGGGTGGCAGCGGACACGCTGTGGGTGTCTCGAAGTGGATGGCTGAGGTTCTTTGAAAACATATGGTCCTTGAAGACACGGTATATGAATGATATAATATATGACCGATAACTTAATATTTCTTGAAGAAAGCGTCTTGAAGAATGCAAGAAAATCAACAAGTCTGAAATTGATATATAGTTAGGTTTAATGTGGCCTTTTTTCCCTTGAGTTTACCTTTTTCTGATGTAATCCGAGTTATGTCAGCACTTGAGCATGCATGCAAATATATGTCTCTGGACAAGTCTTTTAAGAGACTGTAAAAGGAATTGTCTTCTCGGAAGAAGTACAGTTATCTTATCTCTTGTCTCATGTGTCAGCAGATTAAGTCTTTCCAGCTCTCGGGAAGTAAAGAAACGAAATCTGTGAAGCCACTTCAGAAAACGGAAGGAGTACAAAAAGTGACCTTTACACACACACTACAACAATGACGAGAACTGATAATAACAAGCGTCTTAGGAAAAAAAAAATATCACTGATAGAAGAATTCCTCTCTGGTATTTCAAAAACGCATGTTTCATGAAGGTCTAGTGAGAAGTAAATGTTTTTTTATGATTCTGACACAAATTCTTTCACTTTGTTCGGGAGTCTTGTCCTATGTGTCAGATTATTAAGGCGGTGGGGGAGGATGGTTGGGGGGTGGGAGGGGTGGGGGGAGGAGCATTTCTCTTCATTGTCTCCTCCCTCCCTCCCCCAACCTCGGGGACCTTTAAGTCTTGGACAATCGAGCAGTTATTTAAAATAGCCAAATCTCAACCTCCCTGCTTAAACTAATACTGGAACTAGTAACTACTTGATAACAAAATTGACTGACCATCATTTAAAGGCCGTGTTTCGAAAACTGAACATCTATCTGATAATTCCAGATATTATGCAATATGCACTCTCATACTGGCGATAACATAACATACATCGAGATGATGAGCTGATGCCTGAGGCCGTTATAATGCTAGGGGATGTTGTTTCAGGTGCTCCGAGCTTGTTATTACGGCAATAAGATGTTGATAAACCTGCAGGTCCATCCTCGGAATGTCAAGGCAAAAATTTCAAGGATTTTAAAAAAAATTATCATCACTGGCTACGGTTTATCTCAAGGAAGGAATGTCCAAGGCTTTGATAGCAAATGTGTCTGTTTGGCGTGTAGATCGCTAATGATGTAATACAAGAGACATTTTGAAAAAAAAAATCGAACGGATATAAAAAAAAGTGAAACAGATGATATTTGCGATACCCTTAAGGATAGTCTTCAAGTTATGCACACCAAGTGAAGAAAAGATGAATAACGTGAAAATTTTACCTTTCTATGTAGACCTGAATTTTTTATTTTAAAGAAAAGTGTACTATTTTAATTGCCATTCTGTAGAGCTGACAACTTTTTATTGACCAATGAATAAAACATGTTACTGTATTTAGATTTCATGTATAACATTATTTTTTTTTTTACTTCTGACTTTGTCATTGTTTCCTTGATGAAGAAAAAAATTAAAATATCCAAAAAAAACAACAAAACTTGACACTCCCGATAACTTCTCCAAATTTCAGCTAATTTCTGCCTGCATATTTATTCTTTGTTTAAATAGGCATAGTGAGTACATTGCCCTTTGCCAGTCTCTGTATTGAAAGTCAAGAAATTTCTATAACATGATGATGATTATGATGATGAAGGTAATGAGGATGGTGAAAGTAATGATACAGATACACAGTACAAAATATCTCTGAATTAATACAGCTTGAATATGACCGGGTTTCTCAATTTAAAGACAGGTTTGGAAAATCTCTTAATAAAAGCTGACACATTTTGGCATCTCTCTATCCCTTATCCTCCCTTTCTTTGGCCTCCTTTTCTTTTTTCTTTCCCTAAACCATACAATGCCGACTACTTTCAAAACAGACCTATATCTGTATGTATTGGCTCAAACCCGTGATCTTTGAGGGTTGGGCGTTTAACGTATTCAAGTGACCTTATTCACAAGTAATCTGCATTAATAAATCTACTTAATCCTTCTTCTTACACTTTTTCCTCCACTTTTCAAGTAACAGTTACTTATCACATATAATCCGAATTTATAAATTAAGTGTTTTCTTTTTCTTCCCCTTTCTTTCACTTCTTCCTCCCTTTTCGTTGTCTCTTTTCCCTTCCTCTCTCTCTCTCCCTCTTCTCTTCCTCTTTTTATCCCCCATTCAAGACGCCTAGTCTTCCGGTTGATCAGGAAATAAGAAAACAAAAAAGAAAAAAGAAAACAAACAACAACAACAAAAAAGCAAGAATGACAAAAGAAACATAATGAACTCTGTCAGAGAACGCGAACTCAAATACTTTACCGATGTGACGGGCAAGGGAAAAGAACCATATAATATATGTTCCACTTTCTACACATAGGAGAAAACTTGGGTTTTGTTACAAAGACTTCTGTGCCTCTTGTTTGTTCAAGTTATTGATTCAACTCACTTTGGACAATAGCAGTTGTTCTCTCTGATCTTTTTTAGGTGGGATAGTGAAGATTTACGACTAAAGTCAAGAACTGTAATCCTGAAAATATTTTAAAAATGACACCTCTTGTTCTTTCCCCTCTAGTCTTGGTATTAGCCTATCAGTCACATAGTCCCTTAGCAAGACCTTTATAACAAAAGCAGAGAGTGATATCGTGGCGCCATCGAAAGGAACAGGAGAAAACAAACGAACAAAAAACAATACACGTATTAGTCGAAATTGTTAGAGTCTCAAGGTTCCTATGATGACATTAATATATCTCACAGCCAGTCAAAACGAATTGTATGTCGATTTTCTACTGAATTAAGTCATTACCATCACGCAAAATCTTACTTCATACATGTTCATGTGGCAAAAATTTAAACTGACTTGACTGTAGCCAGAGATATTGCAAATTGAAGAGATAGGGGGTGACCTCTCAACACTTGCTGAAATCCGGAAAAGCATCAGCAAAAATGAACAGTTTAGCACATAAATCGTATTTGAATATTCACTTCACGACATTCCTGACGCATTTGTAGTATGTCCATAAGAGCAGTATTTTCTTATTCAGAGAGGAATGTTCCTTCACTTTCTGTAGTATAAAAACGTCGATGTCAGACCACTTTCATCTCATTCAACCCCCGCTTTCTCTGTTCCAGTTCAGCGACCTACGACTCATTGTGCCTGACCGGGAGATAGATATTCTATGAATTAAGGTTATGTACGTAAAACAAATATCACGTTATTACTGTTCTGTGTTCTGTTTGGAAGGGATATCTGATGTAAAACAAGATTACAGAGTATGTAATAGATCGGACCTTTGACACATCTAGACTTAAAAAAGAAAAAACAACAACTAAACAGACTTGCCCTTATGGAGGTGGATGTGTGGTTGGGACTCTCTGATCTGAACAGAGCAATGCAGATTCGACTATCTCCGGCATAAACACCAGTGCTCATTCAAAAAACGGTTTGTCGTTCTCGTATTGCAAAGATTGACAGCGTGATATGAAACCAACTGGCTGAGAAAAATAAGACACTGCAAATCTAGACTCCCTGTTTGGATATCAAATTTATATTGACACTGCACACTCCTGATATCTCTATTTTCTGTTCCTGAAATACTGCAAACCTATGCTATATGCATTTTCATATCTGTAAACCATACCCATGATAAGACTACATACCCTAGTTATATAAATATCTCCATTTTCAGCTCTATAAAAACTGTATATTCGTGACATCTACATAATCGGTATCTGGGAACACCATCCATAACCACATGCATATTTGCTCCCTGTGTTTCTGAGCTGTAGAATGCTCAAAGATGTATGGCAACGAAACATGACCCCAAGCTCTTCTGGGTCCATCTGTGAGTATGTAATAATAGTAATAATAATAATAGAGAGCATTTATATAGCGCTTATCCCCATACTGTACAGGCTCAAAGCGCTTTACAATCTATTCTTACCACGACAGACCTAAAGAAGACACTCGTACCTTCTCAGCTTCCTGGGAAGCAGACAAGGCGGTTGCCTGTTAGGCGCTCAAATCCTTATCAGTCTAACAATATCGTTCACTGTCGGGTACCCATTCAAACCTGGGTGGTGGCAGGAAATGTGTGTCAATTGCCTTTCCCAAGGACAAAATGTCGGGACCTGTCAGGATTCGAACCCGGAACTTCAGATCCCGAGTCCGAATACATCTGAAGAATTTCTGGGTTCAGATACATGGTCGACAAATACTGACATTCAATTTTACTAAGCTCAAAGAGGTCAGTTTACCAACATCGTTATTTCAATAGGGCCTGCCCTGATTTTCCCCGTGATCGCGTAGTGGTGGTGAATCCTTCCTTTGTGTAACTCCGTGATTTGTTACATGATGACAAACACTCGGCGTCTTTGCTACATTATGAAACATCCTGCCTCGTGAGTGGTTAGCACATCATGGATCGTTGATGTCCAATTAATTATTTTGATGTCAAAAATTAAGAGGATCAGGAATAAAGAAGGAGTAAAATTCAATGCATTTTGATTGGAAAGATCGGGCATTTTGACGTCATTGGCTAGAGTTTGAATACGGCTGTCACGTGGCCAAGCTGCTCGCCAGGTGCACATACAGAACATGCTGGTTGAAAATGAACTTTTGGACGTACATACTCCAGCATGTATCAAATAATAGAAGAAAACCAGATTACCTAACCCAAGGCCCCTTTGTGCAGTGCTTAATTGGAACTGTTATTAGTTCATTTAGCCAGACTGCCCTGAAAGGAAAGTTATTAACTGTACCAGTGAAGCAGGGTATTGTCTTGGTTTTGTTCGTGTTCCCAATATTCTTCCATGCCTTTGGCATTTTCTTGGATGATTTGATGAGAAATACACACAATGAATACACACAAACACACTCACACACATATGCAACACACACACACACACTTCTCATTACTGTTAATATCATAATTCTACTCTTAATTAAACAATTGCCCTTTCTATTAAGACAGTATCACAGGTAATTTAGAAAATCCCTCCATGCTTTGTGTGTATGATGAGGCAAAGCTATGTGACAATCAATCTTCTTTCCTGGTAATAAATCATTCACGAACTTTGGCGTGTCCACCTACCCTGGGTTGGCTACAAGACGCCCCCAAAAAGGGGGTGGAGAAGTGAGATCGCTTCGAAAGAAATAACCTTTCTTTTTCTTTTTTTGAAAATATTTTTTTTTAATCAGCTCAGCATTTAGTCGATCCGAACCATTTAGAGCCACTGATTTATGAAAAGATAACACAATAGGACGCCAATTCTGCATGAGCTATGTCTGTATTACCATTTTCTTTTAAAGTTTACTTTACTCATAATCAAAGCTTTCTAAGCTCCACAAAGTGACTGATATAACTTTTTTTTTCACTTCGTTTGTCTTGATTTTTGTATCTTTGATATATTTCATAGGATCTTCTCCTGGAGTAGTTCTGTGTTCAAGTGTCACGATGGACAGTTCTTTATGGCAGTGGAGCTTGTCAAAGATTAAACGAATTGGTTCAGAAAAACGGTAAGAAAATGTTCGAAGTATTTCTAGTTCGAAATGTAACCGAGTGTGATAGGAGTCCACTTTGTTCCTTTATACATATCTACTAGAGAGAAGATAAATATCTAAACGGAAAGGGGTCACAACCCACTGGTTGGGAACCCGTGTTCTATCTCGTGCAGGACTGGTGGGAGGACATTACGGATTTATTGTTTTTGTTGATTGAAAGCGCATGATCAGGAAAGGGGGGGGGGGTGCATGCCGCACGTAGATACACATACCTTCAGTGCTGCATATCTTTGCACAGTTGTTCAGCACCCTATTGACTGGCTTGTTTGACCGAACTGTAACCCCAGAGCTTGAAACTGTTCTTTGCCGAAAGTGCAGCGGCACTGAACCCTGAGGGAGTAGTCTGAGGTGGGAATGACTGGGTTGGTCAATGACTTCACACCCCAAATCACTTGCCCTTGAATAAATTAGATGACTGTTCCCCAATGCACACCATGTTTTACTGTCCTTATGTTTCTTTTCTCCTCTCAAGCGTGAAAATGCAATATGGCACCAACTCAATTTCTCTCTCTTTCTCTCTCTGTTTTTTGATTTTTTAATCTGACATATTTAATACATCTGACATATTTAATATTTACAAGGCCAATCTTGAAGTACGTATTCCTTCATTGTCCCCGGAATACACATAGACAGGTCTGACTTCATCTAGCTTAGCTTCATCTTTATCAAAACAACAGCAGCAACAACAACAATAACAACAACAACAATAGCAGCAGCAGCAACAACAACAACAAAAACAATAACAGCAACAAGACAAAGACAACAGTCATAATAACAACAGCAGCAGCAGCAAACAATAACAACACAACAACAACAATAGCAACAGCAGCAGCAGCAACAACAACAACTCCAGTTGTTTTCTCAAAATGTGAATATGATCACCTAGTACAGTTGCACTTCGGATTCTCATTATTTGCTACTTGACTTTTCCACATTTGGCGCCAACCTGGCAAACAAGGACCGACCGTGATGAATAATGTTAGTGGTTTGTACTTTTGGCTCTAGTAGCTTTGACCTCGAATCAGGGGCCTCGTGAGATCTGAGTTCACCATGAAACCTGAAGACGGGACGCCGCTAGCATGGTGATAATCTACAGACGAGTGTGTTTAAAAAAAAAAAAACGTTAATTTTTTTTATCACATCTACCCATGTGGAGATGATGGAAGCCTTCCAGGTGGTATGAGAGCCGTCATCACCTAATGGAGTTAATTAATTTGGTTTAATCCAATCAGGAAATAAACACCTAGTGGTCCAGTCTCAAAGTTCACATCATTATAGATTAAAGCCAAGGTCTGGAAAGAGCATTAAAACGAACATACTGATATTCAATTTATGTGATTTTGTGTTTCATAACAAGACCAGACGAGACAGGATTCACATCACCAAAATCAGAGAAATGGTAGGAACAAAGAACATCCACCAAATATTCAACATCAAAGGATCAAATGGTTTGGGCACCTCTGACGTCTCCCGACACACCACCCAGCGCAACGTGCATAATAACACAAAGTTCAGTGGCCGCAAAGCCAGGGGACGCCCACGGAAGACCTGGATTGACGGAGTCAAAGAGACTCTATCTTTTTACAACATTCCCGCGGTCCAGGCATTCCGACGTGCAGCACACAGACGTCTCATTCTTCCCGCGACGCCCTTAGTGGTATAAGCGGCAGAAAAGAAAGAAAGAAAGAAAGTGTTTCATACAACACATTCTCAACTAAACTTTACCAACAATCAGCATTCATCAGGTATATGTTGGACAGACTTACCATCTTTAACAGGCTCTTTACACGTAGCGATCTATCAAGACGAAATCTCAGCGTTCGGTAGGCTGAGTAAGTAAGTAGGAAATTGCACAATGCTAAAATCCCACAAAATAGCCGCGAAAATAAAACGGTTGTGAAGAACAGCTGATTGGTTCATTTCGTCTTTCAACCTCCTTCCTGGTGGTTATCTCGAGCTGTGAAGAACCACCTGATATCAAAAGAAATGATATCTTTTGAGACGAAACGCCTCACTACAGATCGCTAGTTATAAAGGCTGCATAAGGCCCTGTGTCATTGTCCCCATGCATTATTTATGCCCTTCATTATGTTACAAATCAGCTGAATAATTACAGAATACAGATTTGCACGTACAAACCAACTGTATATACAATATACTGTATACACCAGTATTGGCAAACTTTTTAAAGAACCTTTGGACAACCACCATTCTCGAGAGACACAATGGGTTTCCCTCTGAAGGGATTTTGTGTATGACTTTTCTATTTTGTCTTATTGCCTCAGTCTGCAGGGTACGTCATTCTTTAAACAAGAAAAGGTGTTCTGTACAACCTGCCCTGAGCCAGATGTCCAGAGGCAGAGATCTCCTATCTATTGAGATCAGGGCTCAAGGTCTTGAGCTCCTTGTCGCAGAAAGAAAGGCTAAGTAATTTGTTTTTTTTTTCTTTAATGAAATCGACCTGTTAGATATTATTAGTCACCGTATAAGGTCATTTTTTGTCTAGATCCTATCATGTGCATAGGGTTCAACATTTCTGGTTAGTGTTGTTTCCAGTGTGGTCATTGTTTATCGCGGAATGTTATACCAACAACCTAGTGCGTCCATATACGTAAAAGAAAATGTATGAAGAGCCAGTGTAACGTTTAGTAAGAGTCAATAATACGAATAGAAGACAAGGCTGACAACTGTGTGAGTAACAACAATTCTCAAGATTCAATAATATTTGAAAAACCAGTGGAATCTACTTACTGCACAAAAAATATTCCGTTCCCTGAAGTATGTTTCTAGTAGGAAAGATACGAGTCGTGCATCCTCTTGAACAGAAAGAGTACGTGATTTATTGCTTGAGAAAACTACATCCAGGTCTTTGACATTTTTTTCTTTTACATTCGCGAAATGTGAAACTTATATCAAATACATAAAGTGATTCAGAGACTTTAACTGTTTTAGACAAAATGTAATTATTTTCACTTATTGTAACGATATTGACTTTTTTTGATGAATGAACATAGTAAGCTTACTGTCCAAAGTGTGTTTCGTTCATGAAATCTTACTGTCAGAATAGGAACAATGTGGTATAGATTTGAGAACTGAGACAAGACCGGACTGTAGGTTACATTAGTAGTATGGGTATAAAGATACCATGCGATTGCATAAACGTGTGCATGAATGTGTGTGTATGTGAAAGATTAAAATAGAGACGTAATAACCCCCTCCAGGGGGGTTGAAAGACGTATACAGACCGTAAAATAGAGAGACAAAGATAAGAAGAAAACGAACACACAAGGGAGCGGGACAGACAATGAGTGAGAGCATCGTTGTGAGATCTTATTTCTGTAGCGTCATAACGAGTCTGGATTGAGATGAGACGCCCCACGTCTCACATTATTATACCTTATTATTTGTGCCCAGTGCCATCAGAACGAACCACGTCACAGGACACACAAGAGTTTTATGGAGAATCACACGAAAGTAGCCTGAGCTTATACGTTTTACCGCCTGAGATGTAATTCTCAAGTGACTATCGTAAAATAGCTGGTTAAGTGAGTATGAAGAGTCTGGATTTTGTCGTCTATACTATGACAACGCCCACATCTTTCGATGGCCGCCCAATTTGGCGCCGTGCCCACAGTCTGGAGGACGCAGACAAAAACAATCACCCTCACAATGGGAGATAATCGTGGAACAGAGACACGATTTATCACTGCCTTGTTCTCAAAGGTCGTCCTTCAATGCCACCTTTGGCTTCTGGGCAAAACTGCATTTATCGCCCCTTTTTTCCACTCGGTTTTACGATTAGGATCCGATTGTGCCCACTCTGGGAATAAAACGACTGTTAAGATAAACAGCCAAAATACATTTTATTCACAGACATAAGCAGACAGATAACTCATCATGGACACTTTAAGTTTTCTTCTCGTCCGCCATCTCCTTTGCTATGCCTTCCATCTTTCTATCTCGCTTCTATCAGCTCCTTCATTGCCCATATTATTGGGATCGAGGAAGCTGATGATGGTTGTTATCTTCGGAAATATTTCAGTCCATTCTCAATATCCTTCCTCCTGCCATTACTATAACGTGTGTGCGTGCTATGAATAACGATATCTGTAGTTTAGCAGATCTGATCTGGCTATCGACCATTCTGTAAGAAAGCTGTTAAGGTAAATACTAACATCGGGAGCTGTGGGTGAGTGAGATATAGCGTGCCTGACCGTATCAACCTATATAATGTATGAAGAGTTACTGACCGATGGCCGGTCAGCTAAACAAAGACCTAGACATAGCGTCACATTTTTGCAGAGTGTTCAAGATAAAGGTGAAACAAAGTCAAACAAAGTAATAAACAAAGAAACGAACAAAGTCTTTTCTCCAATGTCAGATGCCAATTTGTTTTTCCCTTTTTTTTTTTTTTTGATCTTGGCTCTTGAATTCGTATACAGCCATTGAGACGCCTCCTGACCAGTACTGTTGTGTGTCAGTTTTTTTTTTTTTTTCATCGGTCCCGGTTGTGGGTTAGAACTTGGGTTTAAAAATTGGTTTAAAAAGACATTCAGTACTTTTTGTGAGCAGAACTGGATATTAACATATGTTTATGTTCACTGTCTCAGTGCTTTTCTGAATGTATTCCTTAATGCAAATCTTCTATTTCGCAGAATTTCTCTCTGTTGCCAGAGAATCGTTTTAAAGTTACTTTATCAAAATTTACTGCTGGTTTCTCAAAATGCCTTGAAGATTGATCCATTATATCGCGCCTGGTCTTACCAGTCACTGTGTCTTCATCGATTGTTTGAAAGGAATGCTAGAATGAACTACGACATCTCTCCGACATTAATAGGAGTATAGCAGCATGCGGGACCTCATGATGTTTTTGACAATTGTAAGTGTAATGTAGAAAAGTACAACAGTCTGGAGTCATGGCTCACATGCTTGATTCCTGAATGTAAAGCGGTACCTCTCTGGCCCTATGCCAGGGCTCTGATCTGCCTTACGTTTGCTTATTTAGTAACAAGTTGTTGTCTATGACCAAAGTAGTTTCTATAACGCAGTTAAAGGTTTTCTGAAATAACTGACTGCAATTCTTTTCAGGACATGAAAGCTTAATTATCGAAAGATCCGTATGAATTTATGCCGTTGCTTTTTCACTCATGAATTCTCTATTAAAACAAGAGTTGTTCAGAAGTAATGCCCTCGCCTAGCAGGTACTCATTTTAAGGGGATTATTGGAATTTCGGTGCACTGAGATGACCGTTCAGCGTCATATAAAAACACCCACTACAATCAAATGTAATAAGGGCGGGAGACTTAATCAATCATTTCGCATATTTTCCACTTGCCTGAACAAGACATGGTACAGGTTTTGCAGTACGATTGATTTCTTTGTGATCAGGTTATCGAAGCAAACTCCATTAGCCTCTCCGAGGGCGGGGACCAGATAAAAATATTGAGAAGTTGCGGTGCTTGAGTCGAACGTTCACAAGCGATCACGTCGTGATTTCACACAGTTCATATGACATGGGGCGAAGGTGGCAAAGCCCTCTTCTAGTATTGGATTTCTCAGATTTGAAAATCTGTTTTTTTTGTTTTTTTTTAAACGTACTTGATAGCAACTGGGAAGAAAAAAAATTAATGACCTTCTCCGCCGCAGCTGCACGCAAGTTGTATGGATTTTTCCTATGTCATTCAGGACGGTTCAGCTCAAACAGTCAGAGAAAACAAAACAAAACAAATAAAAACTGTTTCATAAGACTATTAATTGATATAATCGAAGATGAACCATCATTTTTGATTTGCATAAAATCACAGAATGTCTTAACAAAATGCTCTACAGAGGAGACATTATTCTTGCAGTGACAGTGGTAAAACAAAGGCCTTCTGGATGGAGAGATAAATGGACGGATAGGCTGACTGACAGCTGAGTGAGAGATGAAGGAATAACTGTCGGGCACACAGATGGAATGGAAATTTGCTGATCTGAAATTCGTTCACCAGAGGAAGAATATATATCTGGAGCAACTGAAAGAGACCAGAATTCCGTACGATTTGGAGAACCCACTCCAAAACCTGTCAACAGAGCCTAATTTTGCTGTGTGCAAATCTTTACGCTGGACTTAGATTGTATTTGCTCCTCCTAACACCCCCCCCCTCCCCCCCCCCCAACCCCCCCCCCCCCCCCCCCC
>JBCEWB010964158.1:2083-15290 GCA_039654565.1 Peronia peronii | reverse complement strand
TTACATTTGCCGCAAGTTTGTTTCCTATCATATGTCCGCATATTTAATTCACTGCGGATCTAGCCTAGTCTAGGCCTGCAAGTCCAGTGCGATTTGATGGCGCCAGTTTTAGTCGTGATTTTGATGGATATCGCGGGGAATTAGATCAAATTATTAGTCAGGAAATTTCAGACTTGGACTTCAGCGGAAAAAATGAACATTTTGGTGGTCAGAAACATCTTGCTGACTGCTAATGTTTCGATACATTTGCAGAACGAAGAAAGCGAAAATGAAAGAATGAATGTTTTGTGCACATGCCTGGGATGAAGACACGAATGAGCAACAGGCAACCTGGACTTTTGTTGGGATCTTGAATCGCGTTTACATACTCGAAGATTTAGACTCAACATTCAGTCCAGCGATCGTTTCCCATTTGTTAACAGTATCATCACTTGACAATCCCGTCATGAGTACATGTACGAAGAGAAAGAAAACAATTTAGAATCTAAATCTATTCAATAGGCCTACTGAGATCTTGTCAAGATCTTGGGCTCAGCATTCTGCTTGGATCTATCGGGATGTAGATCTAGATCTGTTGTAGTAAGAGAGAGAAATAGATCTTTAGATTGAGTAAATCTACAAGTAAGAGCTTTCTTTATATGTATAGAACTAACAAGGTCACGGCATCATCCGGTCATCTCGTAAAGTTCTTACGTAGACCTAGATCTAGATCTTTTTGGCTTATTAATATTACGTGACCTTTTTGTTGGGTACCTGTAGTTCTAGATCTAGATCTACACGAGTGTATGCATATAAAAGACAAAAGAAGAAAAAAAAAAAAGTAGTTTTCGATGCAGGTGAGCAAGTAACAAATTGATTTAGATTTAGATCTAGTTGCACTAAGGTTGAATGAATTGTAAAGTGTAAAAGCTAGCTGCATTTAAATGATTTTTGCTAAAACCTCTACCCAATGTATTAAATGAAAGATGAGTTGGATTTAGACAGATGCTATTTCCAGAAATAGCTTTCTCATATAGATCTAGATCTGTATGTGTCAAATTATGGTCATTCTTTATTTATAAGTAGATTGTCACAGTAAATTGTATTTAAATTGTATACACAATGCAAGTGCTGCAACACACTGCTGCACCCATACACACACATTAGAAAAGAAAAAAAACTGGTAATGATAAAATAAATAAAAGTAATTATGCACAGTTTCATGCCTTTTAAATGAAATTTTACACCTTAATTTGAATCTTCAATTATATTTATCAATGAAAGAGTAATTGTAAGATGCCTGGAGGAGGCTACTTTTTACAATAAGTCACAAATGGGTTTGGCTCGTAACACAAACTGATTCTCATCTAACCTGTTAATTACATGTACTTGTGTGTTGTGCAGAGTGAGTTTCAGCATCAGTAAAGCACAAATCCAGCATGCGATCTGCAGCACCATCTATTGTTCATGTATAAGCCTATGTGTAAGTCTCTTCAGCAGATATGATCATTACACACGCATAAATATCTACGTACGTTTGAAGATATTCGGCATCATGAAGTCCTTATAAACAGTTGTAAAGTCCTTAAAAAGTCCTTGAAAAGTCCTTGAATTTTAAGGCATCTAGGGAGTGTGAACTCTGGACTTCGTGCATTGCATCTTCTGGACTTTGGTACATGGTGTGTGCAACATGCGTTAATCCATGCAATAATGCATGACAGAAACAACTGCTCATGATTATATTATGAGTCTGAAAGGAATGTAACAAATACAGATCTAAATGTGTGGTATTTGCACTGAATGGAATTTAAATTAAATTCATATACTACTTGGTTTGTTATGTGATATATAGTGATTCTAAGAGGAACGATGAATAATTACTCATAAATGTGGTTTCCCCAACATCACTTAGAAAATTTTTCTCTTTTTCCTTGGTTTTCACTTGTTTTTAAGTCAGATATCCCTCCTCCGCTGTTATGAGGGTAAATAGGTCTGGCAGTGGGCAGACGGCAAAAAATAAAAGGTTTGAGTCAAAGATGAGTAAAAGTTTTGAAATTCATGTGAATTACTTGACTTGCATCATCAAAATTCCATACTTTCGTATTGGTGCAGAATGTGGAAAATCAATGATGCTACAATAGAATCTGAGAGCTGTAAAACTTGATCATTCTTGCTTGTAGCAAAGGATGCTCTTCTCTCAGGAACAGCATAAGATGTGGAATTGATGAAATTTGTGTGAAATTTTGTCTCTTGGTTTTTGTAGTGATGAACTGGTTGTGTATATTACATAAGAGGATTTATGAATCATGATGCAGTAGAAAGGAAGAAAACCCCGCCAATATTGCCTGCTTAAAGTTTTATGTCATAGGAATATTTATCTTATTACAAAAGCTGTTTCTCTGAACTGCTATTTGAAAATTACAGCTGTGGAGTGCAGACTCTGACCAGACACACAATCCACCCCATGATCTGGTACTGAAAGGAAAGAGGTGGTTTGTTGGAAGTGAGATGACCACATCTCTATTAGATCCAGATGAGGCGGTAAGATTTGACCATGCCCATCACTGATTATCATCATGTCATTTTGAAATATCTGCCTTCCATCATGTCATCAGATTTTATGCTGTGAAAAAAGATGGCATGTATATAAGTAATGAGCCAATTTCCATTTTGATCTTACTTGATTTGAACTAAAATTGTTAGTATAATCGAAGCTAATTTGTATCATTGCTGTATCATGCAATAATAGCCATGTTTAGGTGCAATTTTGCAAGATGTTCCTGGAAACTGGTATTACTTTTATTGATTATCACAGTTTTTAGCCATTTTGTAAATTTAAAAAAAAAAAAAAAATGAAAAAAATTATAACAAGATTCAATGATGTTAATCCAAAACATTTCAGCTTTTTAATTTTTTTTAAATTTTACATTCATGTTTTATGTCGTTTACTTACTTATCAGCAGAAATGTAAAAAGAAGGTCAAAAACTCAAGATACATACTGTATTTTTGATGTTTGCATATTTCTTTTAAATGATTAGGAAGTGGCAAGCTGCACCATGTCCAAAAACTTGAGGAGTGTGTCCTCATACAGTCAGAGAAGAGCAGGACCAAGAGATGAAGTAGATTCAGTGGAGGTAAAAACTCGGGTTAAGGGGTACTGTGGATAAAACGTGTGTATTGGAGGTTTTGAATATGCTTCTTAGTGTAGGATTTCTATGGATTATCAGTGATGGAAATGAATCTTATGTATATTAACCACTAGAGTACAAGATCATGGCCCAAATTATCATTGATGGAAATGAGTTTGGTGTATGTTAACCATTAAAGTATGAGATTGTGGCCCAAATTATCAGTGATGGAAATGAATCAGGTGTATGTTAATCACTAGAGTACAAGATGATGATCCAAGTACTTTCTAACTTTGTATGAAACTAATGGGGATAGCTCTAAATGACTTTGTAATCTTTGGAAAATTAAAAAAAAAAATTGTATTTATTAATCAAATTATTTCTGACAAAATTCTAAAAAATAGCAAAATGAATTTCCTTCCTACTCATACCAAATTTCTATGTACAGTCTTATTTGTAGTTTAAACAAAAAGTATTGACATGAAAAAAAAAAAAAAATCAAAACATTTGGTAGATCTACATCATATTTATTTACTTTGTGTCCATTTAATTGAACTAGAAGAGAGATATCTCCCAGTCCATGTTCAGTGTAGTTCTCATCAGGTAAATCTTCATTTTCATCAGTCAGGTGGGATAGTACATCTATCTGTGACTCAGCATCAGATCCAAACACTAATTTTTGTAGCAGATTGAAATCTACTTTTAAAAAATTCACCAAGTTTGTATTATTCCTAGACCGATTTCATTTCTCTAAAAAAAATTGTTTTTAACTATGCAAACAAAAATCGCAGATCATTCTGGACCCTCAAGCTATGGGCCAAAAGCCATGAGAAAAATTATCACACTTTTGTCATTGATGAGAGGCTATTGGGTACTGAAGTGTTGTGGGCATATCTGGCATTATGATACTCTAGTAGTTAATTGCAGTTGGGGTTTGGAAGAACGGGTTTGAGCTTGACTGCATCCTCTTTGGTAAATGTTTAGGAGTCAAATTTAATCATTTTTCATTAAAAATTTTTATTAACCAATTTCAGACCCAAAAGTAGGAATATTTAATTTGTTTTTCAATTGTTAACTTGCTTGGTAATTCAATCACAGTATTAACTAGCTGCAGGTTTTTTGCAGGGAAGAATTTTTTATAGTTTTTATAGTTTTAGCACACGAAGTTTTAATATTTTGGACTGTTGAACACCTCAGTGACTGAGCCAGTAATGTAGTTGCTGAGGGAATAATTAAGCTTCGTGATTTGGCGATGGAACCAGGTTTAAGTGCTCTGTATGTAGTAAAGTTGTGAAAAGAAGCCAGATTTCAAAGATCGGTGATGGGGGGAAAACAAAATGGAATCATTAACATAGTCTTGAGGAAATTTATCTTTGGAATATTTTTTAATTTCATGACTGAAAATGGAAGAAAAAGTAATCAACTTGTGTTTTTCCTCCACAGCTTCAGGACAAAGACAAATGCAGAGTCATGTAGACCAAGAGGAAGGCCAGTGTTGGAATTATTTGCTCTTATGTATTAAATGATACATTCTTAACCATAAAAATTGAGGGGAAAATGCTATCAAGGATTACATTTTATTAGTTGAAGCACATCATGTTTGATAGGTAGTTAGTTATTCATTTGCATGTCATGTTGTCTATCATTTTCTACCACATATATGTTAGTTGTGAAATCTGTTTCAGCCTGTAGATTTTATTGGAAGATACATCATCCAAATTAATGTAAAATAACCTCAGTGAATGCATTTTCTTGTGCAGTAGCATACCAATTTTGTTCTTGTCATAAATATTAGCCAAGAAATTTATTTCATTACAAACTGGAGCATTTTCATACACTTCCCCTTCTGCTACATTCAAATTTTGCATGTGCATCACAGGTTGTAATTTGGAAACCCTGCTCTTCTTATTCTGAAGTAAAATATGTATGTACTTAAAATCTTATAGCACCAAAATGTGTTTTGTCCCATGAGCAAAATATAATTCTTTTAATAAGAATTGTTTGAAAAATTAGATTCAACTACCATAATTTTCTCTGATCTTCAGATATCAAAGTTATAAATCAAATCATGTGCCAATTAGTTGGTGTGCAGTGGATTTGTACTGAGGCAGTTTCTTTGTTGTTGTGAAGGATGTTTTCACTCGTGGAATTGCCTTCAGCAAGTTTATGATATTACGCTGATGAATAATGGTGCAGTTTGGAACAGAATATTAATACTTAGCGCTGCCTTTGCTAACGTGATGATGAGAGGATATTATTGATAGGCTTTGTATTTTGAGAACCGAAGGCATTATATTTTGAGAATCAAGAGTAAGAATGTAATATGCAAAAATAATTTTTCTTTTATGAAATGAAATTTATGTACTATGATCATTTGATTGATAATTTGGTCATGATATACAAATAGTGCATTGTTTGATAAGATGGTATCTAATACAGACATCAGGCAATAGACTTGTACTATTAAATTATAAGGAAAGAATTGTATCACTATAGTACTTCTGCAGCTCATAATTTATGTCATATACTTTCACTGAATGGGGATTTTTTAATATCTATATTTTTTTAAAGCTAGGTATATCAGGGATGTCAGACTTGCAACTTTAGTCAGAATTTTGACTTTTTGGTCGTCTCCGACTTTCCTACTTTTGGCCGACCAGCTGCTGACTTTTATTATACTGAATCCACAAGGCAATTGTGGTTTTATAATAATTTGCGATACAAATTCGACATGATGATAGTGAAACTGGAAGTATGAAAGAGTTATCTTCGTGTCTCGGGCGATGGTCGGACTGTTGTTCAGCGGCTGTTTGAAGATTGAGATTGTAGTTTGTACCGCTTAATTCTTCACACCCAACAACATGCAGTCGAGTGGTCACGTAAGAATTGTTGATGGAAAATCTGCATATCAAGAGTACTGACGACAACAGATAATGTGCCCATGATCTTACAAAAACTAGTGTAAGAGGGCAGCTGTTTGCGATCTAGACCTATAGATCAAGTCTAGTTATGCTTGATGATTATGATGATGGCACTGTCTGTGGGCTCTTTTTTTTAATTCTTGGAATTTCCACTAGTATAATTTTTTAGTCCCATCCCAAGATCTTGTGAAAACTTACAAACTTCTTTCAAAACAATGAAAATTTCTAGCATGAAAACACTAGATTTTTAAAGTGTCTTACTCTTACTTAACTGGAAAGGAGGAGAGGGGGGGGGGGGGTTTAAAATTTTCCAACTTTTTTGTGACAACAGTTTGACATCCCTGGTATATGGCTACACCATGAAAAAATGGGATCCTCATGTTTTTTTTATTTTGACAGAACCCATATCCTTCATACCTCCCAATCCACCTGACTTCCTTTCTGACAGTGTAATAGAATTTCATATGTTTGGATTTTTCTTTTTTAATAGTTGAAGTATGGACATAAAAGTTTTTAGTACGGGATAAATTTTGGTTTGCTTGTAGTTGTCAGCTACCATTTTCCTCAGTGAGGCTGCCGGTTGTGAAATAGCAAATATTTCCATTTTAAAAAGAATTTCCTCCTTTTCTGCACATTGTCACATTTATCTGATATTATCCCTTTTCTCATGTACTGTAGGTCAAACTTGGCAAAGAGGGAAATATTTTGTACTCTATTATAGTGAAGATCCCAAAGGATACTCATCAAAATTAGTTGTACGGATAGAAATAGATTCATTGGTGACTTTTATTTGCTTGTTGTCAGTCCTATCCATATAAACATTGTCATATCATTCCATCCACAGTTTTACAGGTGTCCCAAGTTTCCACAGAATTATTTATGATGTAATAATCTCGGTGGTGGAATTTGGGAATTCAAAATGGTCTCATATTTCACAGCCTACTGTGCTTTATGCATTTCATAAATCTGTCCACCCATTGATGATTTTAAAGATAATCAATTTTCTGACTCCATAAACAAATGTTGGCATTATGGTGATCCATCTGTTTATTCATTCACCTCCTGTTGAAAATGATCATATTTCTCATAGAATCAAACATCGGAGAGTAATTGGTAACCAGCTGCATTTTATTGGTCCATCATGCAATATATGTTTCGTCATAGATTAATGAAAATGTCCTCTTCTGATAATACCAGTGTTGTAACACCTGCCTAGAAGATTCTTTATTGGTGTGCATGGTTAAGTATTTAGTAGTTGTAGTTATTGTAAGCTTCAGGTATGTAAGTGTAATGGAAAACCTCATATATATACTTATTAAAAGCTGAAGGATGTAATACACATTTACAGAGATACTCTGATTTTGATACTGGCTTTTATCACTGTAGTTGTGTAGGTGGTGAAGGTTATATCAGAGCCACATATATCTTGTGCAATGTTTTGTTTTTCTTGTGCATTATCTGGAATGCAACGTGAGATTCTTTTAAGGCATTTAAATTTATTGCTTTCTTGATGATGTTGTCTCTGTTTCATGATGCTATGCTTTTTTAACCATATACAAATACTGGTTATCTTTTTATTCATTAAGGAGTTTATATTTGAACCAACTCTATGGCCCCATATAATTTAAATATATGGCAAAATGGAATTAATAGAATAGAAATTAAGACCCACCTCCCCACTTTGTAAATCTGTGAAGGTTTTGAACCTTTCCCACGTATACCAGTTGATTTGTAAGGGGAAAAGCTGTGAATCCACTGTTCTTGAAACCTCCTGAAGGAAAGGACCTTATCAGGGATTGATCTTGACCAGGAAGATCCACTTTCTTCCGAAGTCTCTATGTTCAGTTTATCTTAACACAGCGCATTACACAAGTTTTGGAATAGTCAGTCTTTCGACATGCTATCGATCAGTTATTGCTGTCTTATGAGCTATGTGGATTTCAGCTGTCCTTATATGTTTTTTTTTGTTGTAAATTTGCACTCTTCACTTCAGTTTTTACAAATAAGGATTTTCTTCCTCAATACAAGATTAATCGAGTTGAATGAATTCACACATAAAATGCAAACCAGATTTGTTATGTTGATTTTTCTTCCCCTCTTTTTGTTTTATTTGGAAAGGCAGCATTGTGAAAATAATCACTGCACTTGTACCTTCATGTCACCTTTTTTTGAAATTGGTCTTGTCAGCTGAGATGTTTCTTTTTAAGATTTTTAACTCCTTAACTATTTACCCATGTATTTCACACAGTTTTTTTTTTTTTCCTTTGATTGAATCATGTTCCTGTCTCGTGACAGACATATGCAGGAACAGAAAAATAGTCATTTTTTAACAAGTGCTTGTTGGATATATGTTAAATAAGCAGTATGATATGTAATTTTGACTTAAACTTTATAGAAGAACAGAAACATTGCATTCATGGGCTAATTCACATTGTGCCTCAAAAGAAAGTTGTGTCACTTGTCTATGATTTATAAGGCCCTTTTACATGTAACAATGAAACAGGTCACTTTTGTCATGTTCATAGTTTCTGTAAAAAATGATGTCTTATATAGAAATCAAAACGATGTTTGCGATGAAATCTAGATGATTTTCTGTCCTAGTGTTAAACAGAAGGGGGAAGATTCAGTTTTTGGTTTGCATATGGGTGTGTGTGAAATGAAGTCTCAGACAGAGAAGTATGGGAAGCATGTAGCTAATTTTGGTTCACTGAAAAAGAAACATGATGCATCTATTAGTTTTTAGTCATAGATAAAACCAGTACTGAAAATATTGTTTACCTTGTCCAATTTTCTGTCAGGTCCTCTATTCATTGTACCATTGTACAGATATCCTTGAGTTGCTTTATTGCACATACAATCATGCCAATTTGCAGGCTAGGGAAATTCTGTCTGTTCCATATTTGCGTGTAAACAGGTCTTTTATGTGTATCCTTAGGGCAAATTCACATTGTGCCTCCAAAAAAAGATGCATGCTTTATATTTCATTTTGATAAGGAGGGACTTCTTTCTTCTTTGAGGACTGATAAAATGGAATAGGTAGCTTTGAGGAAAAAAACAAACACAACCAAATTATTCCGAAAGCTTTTATGGCAATTAGGCTTCACGTTAGAACTGATATGTTCAGTGATAAGATGTCTGGAACTGAAATGAAAGAAGAATTAAGTGTTACATTAGCCCCATTGAATTTATAAGTGCAGGAACATTTTAACATAAAGCTCCAAATAAACGTAATATATCTTCTAATAAATAGCTATAAAAACTTCAGCATAGAACTCTGCGGATGAAGAGACAATTTAAATTTATACATTGTATTTTCAAGTGTACCAGTAGAGGTGGCATTGAAAATCGATCATTGTCTTACTTTCTCTGGTTCCATCATCTGCCCTTTCCCTCCTTTCCTGTGATATTTCTGCAACATGTGCTTTAGTTACGGTACTCTAAGCGAACATATCTTTTTTTATGTTTGTTTTATATTTCAGTTATCCTCACTGGTTTATTTGTAACATTTTCCATGAGGCCTTAACAGTTGCCTTTCCCTGTTTTAATTTGCTGTTTTTTTTTTTTTTAAGTACCCTGTCTTGAAAGGTTTCTTATCTTTGACAATATTGTTAGTTAAGATGCAGATGGCGCTGCAATCTTAGATTTTATGTCATGTTATGAGATCTCACAGTGTTAAATGAGGTATGTCTATTGCCATTTTTTTGCTTCCCTTCCCTTTATTATTAATTAAATATTTATTTTTCTTTTGGTGCATCAACCTCAGCTAGCCATTTGGTTCCTTATTTTTATTATTATTATTATTTTAGCTTAGCCAGATATAGAACAAACAAGCAAAAAATATACTTTACCTGAAAATGAGCCTCTTGAAAGACTGATCTTTACTGCCACGTTTTATCTGTATATAGCACGGATTTTTATTTGATTATTATACTACGTAAGCGTATTTCTGAATAGTTAATTATTCATTTC
Organism: Peronia peronii; assembly: GCA_039654565.1. NCBI lineage: Eukaryota > Metazoa > Mollusca > Gastropoda > Systellommatophora > Onchidiidae > Peronia > Peronia peronii. The sequence goes on along the minus strand of JBCEWB010964158.1, from coordinate 5,292 downwards.
TAGTTTTTGCTTGCCCTTGCCATTATTATGTATCAGTACTAAACATGTAATCCTTCACCTTTCCCTCATAGAGATACGAATTGGTGTGGTCTTGTCTTTTGTTTTTGTTAAACTTAGAATCTCAGTCTTGATTATTTTATTAAATGTAACGTGGTCCATCAATACTGATGATAAAAACTTCTGAAATTAATGCAGTAGTCTCTGTTAAATGTACTTTATTTGAAATGTAATCATGTGGAATTATTGTGGCCTGCATTTTCATGAACACATTCATCATTGTCAATTGCTGACTTTTATTCTTGTCCATCTACTTGTTAAATGCCGTCCATCAATTGCATGAAGAAAAAAAGTGTTATCTCTGACATTCTCGGTATCTTTTATTAAACTGATTTTTTTTTTTTCCTTTTCAAGTCATTTTAAAATTCTTAAGTTTGGAGCAGAAAAATCACAATAAGATTTCTCTGACTGGTCAAGTTGAAAAAGTTGACAAAGAAAGTGGTATCCGTTCTTGGGAATTTATTAAGATAAGTACATTATGTTTCGTACTTGTAGCTGATTAGTGGAATATTGGTATGGAGATACTACTGGTGTTTGAATTTATTTACAATAATGAGGATAACATGTGCATGATCATAGACATCAATTGAAATGGTATATGCATGTAATTCATAGATTGTACATCTGGTCTGCATACACGTTCATGAGCAGTTACCTAGGAACGAGGAAAAGGTTCTAGTAGTTACATGTAGTTATTATAATGGAGCCCTTTGGTGGTCATTCAGATATTCTGATGATGACTCCCATCTGATGGTAGATTACATATTTATTGCAAGAAGTAATTTAGAGTTTATTTGAAATGGCACATTTCAGAGATGAAGGGGGAGAAAGCTCTCTTCTAAGTGTTAATACAATCACATGGATTTCACTTCTCATATGTAATATGATATATTGTTGTAATTTCCTAGCTTTTGTTTAACAGAGGCTACTGCATATGAAACATTTTTCCTATTTTGTTCTTAAAACTTGAAATGTTTCTGGCAAAAGAAATGGATCTTTGGTGCATAGAAAATGTCAGTTATCATGACATCCATTCTCACATTTCCTTCTTTCAGTAATAAATTCATAATCATGTGCATTCTAATAAACTATGTCATGTACCAACCATAATTAAGCTACACTTCTTTACTTTTATTATTAATCTCGTCTTTGTAATAAAATAGAAATATTTTCCAGAAATATTGTGTGTCTTGATTGTTGTCTTAAAAGCTGAGGATATGAAGCAGATTACTCCCATCACTTAACTATGGTATGAATGTGTTCTGCTTGTCACCTCTTGACTGCATATTTGCCACAATGTAAGGAAAAAAAAAAAAAAACGAAAACAAGACCAGGTGAGCAATTTCATGTGAAATTTAATGGTTAAATGGGATACAATGAACATTTCACTATGTTGTCTCATCTGTGACATTTTACATATATGTTTTCATAATCGAAACATTGAATATGGTGACACACCAACATTCGTTCGCAACAGATACATATCAGTATACGTTTTATGTATTTTAAGCTGTTTCTATCTTACACAGTACATTGTATACAGGATAGTGTATGTTGCAATGTTCTAAAAAATTTGTCTTGACTATCATAACCCGGCCATTAATTGCCAGTTTTCTGGCTAAATTGGACCCAGGCATTTTGGAAAGAGCTGTATAGACAAAGGGTTATGTTCCTCCTTTCGTAAAAGCCTGGCCTCTAGTTAGTTTGGGGCAAATAATTATAGGTAGGAGAAAAACTGTAATGGCTTTGGAAAATGTCATGGGTAAAAAATTTTTTAGGCAAATTTTTTGGAAAAAAAAAAATGTCAAAATGTGTTTTATTAATTTTCATGATGATGATAATGTCACTATTGAATATGACTAGAAGTCAACATTACTGTTAAAATAAAGTTCAGGCATATTCACACATACACAAACATAATGCACATCAAATATGTGACGCTTTAGCACTACAGTATGTCTATCAGGATAAGCTTTCTGAGTTGATGGAATTAGCATTTCTTTGGTCAAATAGTTCATGTTCAATACACATGTAGGCCTACACTGCATGATCTGGGAAAATTAATCATATAGTTTTGCAATGATTTCAACCTGACAGTTGCATGAAGATGTTATTAAACTGAAAGTGTCTTTGTGTTCAATACACATGTAGGCCTACACTGCATGATCTGGGAAAATTAATCATATAGTTTTGCAATGATTTCAACCTGACAGTTGCATGAAGATGTTATTAAACTGAAAGTGTCTAATATTAACAAACACTAGTAATAAAACATTTGAAGCACATAATCTGTGTCTTGAACAGAATACAGTATTATAAAATTAAAGAAAAAAAATTACTGAAAATAGTCTAATGATCATTTTCTCTTCAAAGATTCACACAAGAATCACACAAGAGCCATATCATGTGTACTTTTCCTTTGCCATTCCCATAAATGACTATTATCTGTTAAAACTTTGAACTCATGAAGGAAAAAAGTTATACATGTATATCTGCACATGTATTATTATTAAGCTTGTGAGGACGTAAAATCATTGATTTTTATGATCTGAGCAAGTTCAGTCTTTTTTTATTTTTATTTGAAACAAACTCAATGAATATTTCTAGAAATTTCATGAAGACAAGTCTTCTTTATGATGAATTTTGTTATGATAGTTTTCTTTTGAGCTTTCCATCAACAAAGTACGAGGGATTTTTGCTCACTTACATTGCTTGTTCAAGGATTCATGGCAAGGAACATGATCTATGCTGATGTGTCAAACTGCTCATTTTACCTGGTGGGTAGGTAATAATTATGTCAAAAACAGATTGATCTTATCAAAATCAGGGTTTCATGACGATATAAACCACAGTGTACAAGTAACAGTGAAATACAAACAAAACAAACAAATTTTGGCTATGAAACAAGGTAATTCCTTGGAGATCAACTGATAAATATCTATTGAGTTTGTCACATATTTGCTATCGATGCCATCAACAATGATATGTACCTTTGCATGGACTTTACAGATGGTATATAAAAATGGAATATCTTTCAAGAATGGAGTGATGATGATTAGAATAAATGACGAAATTTAAAAATATAGCAATCACCAGAATACATATATACTTATAAGTTACTAGGAGGGGGGGGGGGGGGGGGGGGGGGGGGG
>JBCEWB010964047.1:0-15290 GCA_039654565.1 Peronia peronii | reverse complement strand
TAATTTCATCTTTGCTTTCTCTCTTCCTCCCTGTTCTTTTCTCTCTTCTCTCCTGTCCTTCTTTCTTTCTTTCTTCTTTTTTCTTCCTTTCTTTCTTTCTTTCTTTCTTCCATTATTTCGTTTTCATTTTCTCCCTTCCTGTCTCTTTTCTCTCTACCGTTCTTCTTTCCTTCGATTCTGTCTCTCTCCCTCTCTGTCTAACTTTTTTCTCTCTTTCTTCTTTCTTTCTCTCTTTCATTCTTTCATTAATCTTTTCGGTTACCATCTTTTCTATTTACAAAGTTGCTGTTCCCAAACTGCTTTGGCTTAAAACAGAACAGAAAGAACTCCGTTTTCATATGAGTCATAATAGAAAATATGTGACTCATCACGACGGTTCGGTCCACAAGGTACACTGGGCGGTTTCGAGTAATTGGTGCAGAACGGTGAAGGGGGGGGGGGGTCAAATGGTCGAATTTTGGAGTTTTCCACCAACCTATTCTTTAAGCATCACTGCATCATGTAAACATATCAAAACATGAAGTTAAACTCGAAAACTAGGCAAAAATCTCTTTTAAAAAATTAATGTAGGGTAATATAACGCAAAACTTTGAAAGCGGATTTTTCAGAATTTTGATTTCTTTCGACAACCGCGTGCAATAGTTTCAGATGCTCATAACTCCGTCAAATAACATCACTGAGCAATGAAACTGGTGTCAAAGGATAGCGAGAAATCTCTCTTTCATCCTGTATCAATAACTTAATTTGACCGAACATCCGAAAGACTGCTTGCCCCAAAAAATGTAATAAATTATAAGGAGACATATTCTTTATTCTATATTTTTCTTTTATTTTTGAATTTTTCATGATGTATGTTTCAAGCAAAGATGTAAAAGTGATTCTTTCCCCCTCTTTATTGTACTTGTTCAACACCATTTGAATCTGGCAAAGGGAAGTAATAGGGCTAGTCACAATGATCTCCAATAGTGATGTACTGCATTCGAAAGCTCAACGTACTGTTGGTGATTTGCTAAAAAATTCTGAAACCCACAAAACACTGTAATTGTCCACATTTAATAACATCAACCTTTCAACAATGAGAGACAGACAAAGAATAGCAGAGGGGAGAAGAGGGTGACAGATAGAGAGATACAGACAGACTGACCGATCAATAGATAAACAGAAATGATGAAATGAGAGCTAAACAGAAATAGATATTTTTTTAGATATGCTAAAAATTTAAAATGTATTATATGAAAAACAGACAGAAAGACATGAGGGAGACTGGAGAGACCAAATACAAAAGAGAAGCATAGAGAGAAGAACTGACAGAGAGAGAGAGAGAGAGAGAGAGAGATATACAAGGAATGAGAGATTATATCAAAGAAATGAGAATGAGAGGAAAGGAGAGTGAAACAGAAAAAAAATAGAGATAAAGACACATAATAGAAGACGTGCCACGTTAACCACTGTACTGACTTCTGTTTCTTTTTTAAACATATGTTCAAACTGAATTCAGTGAGAACAACTGCCCTTTCCTCTCATGCTAATCTGTCATGTTCTCTTTCCCTTCCTTGTTTATCTCTCTTTTGTTTTAAAAGGGCTGACATACAAACATACAGTATTAGTCAGCAACACAAAGTCAGTATTTTACAAACATCACTTTTTCATTATAAGAGTTCATTAAAAAGCACTGTTTCAAGCATCTGCAAAACAACGATTATCAACAATCCAATGGTACATTCAAATACACAGATTCTTTACCATCAGTTTCTAAAACATTATATCATATCTAAAGAAATCCAAAGCAGCATAAAAAAACAAAAACTATAGAAAGAAAATGAGATAAACCAACAGTAAAATTATTTCAAATTAAGTTATGGTCATAGATAAAGAACAAAACGTGTTTTCTGGGAGAATCTGAGGACTGTGCTGTGATATTATTTTTATTAATTGTTCTAAAATATTTTTATTTGGAAAGTCAATTTCAATATAGCTGGGGTCATGTTGATACATTATTAAATCCTAACAGAAAATCAAACAAACCAAATCAAAGGGTAAACTCAAAATCTCAGATATGAACTATAGAATAACTCATTTCATTTTTTAAACATGCCAAATTGTCTCCAAACCAAAGGCCTATTTCTATACAAATTCGAAATATAGGTCTATACACTCTAATCTTTCCAAATGTGTCAGTAAGCAGATGTACAGTAATAGCCTAATCTGGATTCACATTTGAAGAGGTAAAATCATCAGTTTTGTACATAAAGTAAAAAAAAGACACTTATTTACATGTGTACAAGTACTTTTCTCCACATAATTTTCAACACAAATATCAAGATGATCAAAGTAAGACTGGTGGAACTCCTCAAGAACATAATTTGTAATAAACTTTAAAGTTAATTCATCGATATTTTAAACTGAAACTAACTTTGTATGATGCTCAAAAAATCAAATCACATATTAAATATTAGTGTTCTTCACATAATACCCAAGACCTTATGTTTGTGCACTGACCAAAAAAAAAACAACATCATAGTAAGAATACATAATACTCTTAAAAAATAATGAGGCAATGCGATTGCTGAAATATCTGGATCTGGTTGTTAACTTTTTCAGTTAGTACAAGCTTTCAAGAATCATTTGCAATATTTCAGACACTTTTTCAGTACCACATGTAATTTGTTTTTGTTTTGTTTCTTTTGCTTTGCTGTGTTTTGTTTGTATGAAAATCTGCTGAAATCTGGAAAACTCTGCATGATAGCCTGGATGATTTCTACATCTGGAGAAAAATGTGTAACAAACAAACAAACAAAAAAATGATGAAGTTGGAAGAAAGTATGAGAAAAATATAGAAAAACGTTATGCAATGCATGGTTTTCCATATTTAATCTAGTCTTTTCAAGCATCACTGTTTAATTTCCAAGTTTAGTAAGAATATCAGTAAAACTGAATCATCGTAATTGAAAAGCTTACTTTGTGCTAGCAGCTGAAATGAATTTGAAGTCAAAGGATGGTTTCATTGAGAAAACTGAATTTTATTATTTATAGAGTACCAAAAGTTAATCCCAGGAGTGAATATCCTGGCATAGAGAATTTATAGCTAAATCACCTTTTCCAGTACACTCATTATCCTTTCCACCAATATCAATAACACTAAACATGAACAACGTGGCATCTTACTTAGTTCATCCGATCTCCTGATATACAATATTTAACGACAGTGGATAAAAATTTGAAAAAATAAAGTTTATTGCACTGGTGAAATGCTATTGACAACATTTTAGCAGAGATTCACCTTCATAATCATTAGATTAGATCATTACAATTTTTTTCACAAAGAAAGAACACCTAAAAAAAAAAAAAAAGTATTAAGTTCATATTCTCTGAGGCAACAAAATAGGACGTTACAACATACAATTATATCCATTTTTTTGGTACTGATCTGTCAAGTAAAATGGTGCTAGTCCAACAAAATAGATTTAAACATGATTCTTTCATATGTATTAGGTCAAGAGAAAAATAATGTGACTGAATGGGTGAGAATGAAAGAATAGTGAAAGAGGGGGAGTATGAGAAAGACAGAGAGTAATAAAGTAGAATAAGCACATTTTTCATGGTCATAATTCATACACTTGATCTACTGGTATACTTTCTTGTGACTATAATGGCTGTGAAATACAGTGAATGGAAGAAGAAAGCTAAGAAATGAGAAAGTAGGAAAAAGTACTGTGGTAAATTAAACGTTTTTTTTCTATCAGAGAATAGGGTATGGCTCTCAAGGTGTCGCCCACCTCCATCTCTGTCACCTATAGACTGAAATCATGCTCTCCAAAACTCGTGTCTGTGTTGTGCAGATCTTCTCTTCAGTTGCATCATGTGGTGTTGCTGCTGCTGCTACTGTGTGACTGGCTGATGATGATGTTTATTCCAATTTCTCCACTGCCCCCCTGCCACTGTCTGACACAGACACCATACATCCCCTTGGCTGGGGCAAATGAAAATGCCTGTGTCTTTGGAGAAAGGATGGTCTTTGTTCCTTGTAACTCCCCAGTTCCCAGTGACAGTCTTCTCCTCAACAGGTTTATAGTCGGAGGGAAAGTGAGTAGTGAATGCCACAACAGAAATGGCAGGCTTTTTTCCTGTTTGAATGAAATCAAATATAAGATTATAAGGTTAAATTTCTTTCTTTCTAGATTTTCTTTTTTTCTTTTTTTCTTTCCTTATTTCTTTTCTTTCTTTCTATCTTTTCTTTCTACTCTTTCTTTCTCTCTCTTTATTTTTTCCTTTTTCTTTCATTCTTTTTAATATTCTTTTTTTTCACTCTTTGTCTCTTCTTTCTTTCTTTTCAAATGCTACAGCTTTCCATTCTCAGCAACAGACATAGTCAGATAACAGAAGAAAAGGACTTACACCAATAATATTAATGCATTAATTCTACAATCTCATACAATGAAAACGAGTGAGTAATACTGAGCAAGTGAACAAAAACAAAGTGCAACTACATTATCATGCCTTTGTAATCTTCTTACCATGTTTTTGGATATTGATATACATTTACTTCTTTTCTCTTTTAATTCCCTTATGTTCAATTTTTCCCTGCTACAGAACACCAAAGATGAATAGGAATAGTTATAATCGTGATTGTTCAATGTGTAAAGAGAACAACCTTAATTACAAACAGCACAGAACAACACAGGTATTGAATTAATACAGAACAATGTGACAGTACCCAAACTGAGAAGACACAATAATAAAAATGAGATGGGAAAGTGACAGGTCTGAAAAAGGGAGTAATAGAAAGTTAGAGAGAACTAAAGGGACATCGATACAAAGGATAAATAGAGAAAAGGATACAATGAAGGAGATACCTGGATAGCGTATGGAACAGAATCAGAGAAAGAAAAGATGAAGAGATGAGAGACAAAGGTATTTGAGAGAGAGAAGGAAATGAGAGAGGAAAGATGGACATGGCAGGGAGAGAAAACAAAGTGGGAACAAATATGGGAATTATAGAGAGTGAAAAACAAAGAGAAATACAAATAAACAAACAAACAGAAATATGGATAGAATCAGACAGAGAGAGACTGAAAGAGAGAAAGAGAGAGAGAGAGGGAGAGAGAGAGAAAGACAGAAAAATGAAACAAGAGATGGTAACACACTCAGATGTATAAAATATTTAAAACTCACCAAGTGCTGTCAGTTCTGACATATGGCTTTGCATTGTTACAGTCACCTATAATATTAAAGGCAATCAACTGAAGAAATTCACTATCACTTCTCTATGAACTTTGAAACAGGACGTAATAGTAATCTATTACACGAGATGGCATCAAAATTTATACTGCTTATCTGATATTTTCTGCTCTCCATTCAACAGAAACTTTACAGCAATTTTGCACTTATTCATACAGATCTAGTAAGTAATGAAAAAAATATGATAGCTGCATGTGTTAAGATTTCTCAAAGTTAAATTTGTTTTTTATTTCTTTTATAATGATTAATTAAAACAGTCTAAGATATCAGAGAATCAGATCATTCCTGCATGATCAACATGCCAGTATATGTGAAACAGTCATTGGTTGAGACATAATTTTATAAGAGATGCCTCAGTCTACAAACTGATAGGAATAGTTTTCCTCTTTTGGCTTATTTACTTTTCAATTTTGCAATTCTTATATCTCTTTTTACTTTTTAAAAATTGCATATTGCCAAGACATTTTGTGGACATTTATTGTGCTCTAATTCTACTTCTGTCAATATATCATAAACAATTGGAAGTGAAATTGTTGACAATGACATAAACATGCATAAATGATTTTTTAAAGCATAGTCATGTCTGAGATATTGACAATCAACAAATTTTTAAAATATTTAGCTTCAGATACAATGCATACATTCGTCTCCTTTTATTATGCTATGCTACAACTAATGTGCAATCTACTCCTGAACTTTGCCCACAGCAGTCTGGACTCTTATCAAGTTGTCAGGTCCTATACAATTACATGTATCAGTGATGCTAGGACTTACTGTTTGCTGTGTCTCTTGCAGGTTATGAAGTTTCTTGTCGATGTCATCAACTTTTGCTGTGTGTTTTTGAACCACACTTTGCATATTGTTGGTGATCTCTTTGAACGTGCCATCAATATCTTCAAACTTGGTGTTAACATTGTCTTCCAACTGAGCATCTTTGGATGACATATCATCCATGGTGGACTCAGTCAGGTCCTGACAGGTTGTGAGAGAGGTTATCTTCTCCTCCATAACTCTCATCTGAACTTTCAGTGACTTTAAGTCATTGAAATGAGCTGTAATGACAAAAACAAACAGTGCTGACTTCGTTGTCACTACTGTTGTCAGTCATTGTTGCTTTTTATGTTAATGTCAAAGTCATTGCATTTGATATCAACCACACTAGGAGGTTGAAAAGCTCATGAAAACTGTAACTATATGTCATTGTTAATATTACAAGACATAGTGTTGCTATTTTGAAAATATTTCCGTTGTTATTGGTCAAGATAATGATGCTGATATTTCTCTTTAACAAGTTCATGGTGCTGGAAGTTTGAAATTAATTGAGTCATTATAAATCTTTTTTCTCTTTTTTTTTTTTAATAAATTAATTTGAATATTTTATATGTAATATTTTTATTTGTCTGTTTTAGAAACTCATTGCATTAGTTACCTATTTCATGGAAAAAGATATAACACATTCTATATGAATAATCAAATAATCATTCATTTCGATGTACTTTTTACCACAAGAGAAACTGCTGTAACTTTATAGTGAGGACAGGCACAAGTTTGGCAAAAATCTTTTCTTATTCTGTCAGTCTCTCCCTGCTACCATTATAACTATTCACTGGGTAGGATTTTAATCATAAGAAATCAGACTGACATGAATAATCACATACAAAAAGAACTATTTGTTCACAGAAACTAAAACAAGTATGACAACACTAATAAAAACAACAACAAAAAACCAAACAAACAAAAAAACATAGTTAAGCTGTTAAATAGCTATATGAGTGTATCATCATTATTTTTTTTTTCTTGCTTTTGTTTTTGTTACCTGAGGCTTAGGAGAAATTTTTCAATCTCCTGGTCTCCGATTCCGTTGATGCCTTTTGAGTGACATTTTTCTCCCACCCATCTACAGAAAATGAAATGTTGTAGACATTAAATTGTTGTGCTATCTTTTAACAATCTGATCTACAATCAACATTTAAACATCTCCACTTTTAAGACAAGATTGAGGCGTCAGTGCTGAAGGATTGTCCTGTGAAAATGCATCAATTTATAGTAGGCCTAAAGTCCTGAGATGCCACTTTTTGGTATACGTAGTAAACACTTCAGAAGAGATCACTTAACACTGAGTGTAAGTCCAACCCCCATCCACCCGTCAAACACTCTCTCTTCTCTCTCTCTCTCCAACAAAAAACAGAAAACTTCTACTTTCCTGACCCCACTCCCAGTCTACACTTTTTTCCTGCAGACCAGGAAGACGAAAACAAAGATTATAATATTATATTATGTTCTTGTACTGAAGATTACATTACAATGATATGTAACTAAAATATTGATTTGGATCCTTGTCATTTAAACCTGTAGCCTCTGAGAATACTGTGACCCGCCTGAGCAATTTGAACTTATATTTGAGACACTACTTTTGAAATAAAGGTGACTGCTATGATTGGCTAACAAATACCAGGCTTAAATATATCATAATGTGATGTTGTCTTGACAGTTGTACCAATTGCTAGGCACTACATGAATTTTATTTAGCACCATTGTACCAGTGGACAGAGCTCAAGGAGTTAACAGTCTGTAGTACAAATTGATAATGTCAGGCTAAGTTCTTTGAAAGGAAATATTCATTTATCTTACCTCCTATTTGCTGCCATATCTCTGACACAAAAAATATAGCGCTTTCCACGATCTGTTTGATATCTTCATTATGATTGTCTTGTTTTTGCACCTACATCTTGGCTGAGCCAATTCTTGACGTCAGCAAACAGCTTGGTTTATAAATGAGAGAAGAATGTTACAAGTGAAACACACATTGATAACATGAACAGTCTAGTTTGTTTGACAATTCTATCCTAGAAACAAATATAATTAATCAATCTATTGCAAAGAATACAAAAACCTTAATGGGACAATCTTGGTTAGTTTTTATTTTAAGAACACTTTTGATTGATGGCAGAATAAAAGATAATACTTAATTCATATTTTAAAGACTGTCTTTTTTTGGGGTCCTTTCACTTATCATGCTATTGGCTCCCCTCCCTTCCCCTTTTCCTCAACACCCAATCTTCTCTGTCTCTACTGTATAGGCCTACATTTTCAGTTCATTGTCAAAGTGACTGTCTTTATAAATCTTTTCCATCTTTCTCAGCCCTTCCCATGAACTCCACATATAGACAAGAAGACATACAATCAAGACAATTGTCAGAGATCTACCTTATTGATCTTTTCATCGACTGCTGTGTGAAGCAGTTTGTGCAGTTTATTCTTTGTACAGGAGTAGCCATCTGAAAAAACAACATAGTAAAAGAGAAATAATAATTTAATGAACCAGAACTAAATAAGATATGAACAAACCAAACTCACCAAAAACAGTATTAGTCTATGAGACACATTACAAAATAAAAAAATCACTGCTGCATTAACAATCTCACAGTTGAAATTTCCATATTTTTCTTAGTACATCATATCACATCACACACACAAACCCTTCCTATACCCTTTCCCACACACAAACATACACACATGCACAAATCACATATGTATTATGTATACACACTTTCTTTCTCTCGGTCCTATCTTCCACTCATACTATAAGTCCTAACAGTATACAATGAAAACTACAGAGCAGCACAACAGTTACTGTTCTGTCACAGAAAACCAATCTTTACATACAAAGCATAAAAGATTCAGAATTTGAGCCTAGTACAACAGCATGTTGGACAACGGAAGGCTATCTTAAACAGTCTTGTGGAGGCCCAGAGGTCAAAGACAAAAGAGGCAGACTGAAACCAACGCTCAAAAGAACAGCCCAATCTAAAGGAAGACAGATTGACATTTGATCCTTGCTTAACTGAACTGAACTGAACACCGCAGATACGAGTAGTTCCCCTTGGGCCATAACTGTGTCACATCTCTTTATCCATGAGAACGTGATATCAAATGACACTGTAGACCTGCGTGTTGGTAATTCAATTTATAATAAAAAAATCATATCACCTAACCTAGGAATTGCTTATACAGAATATGAACGTGATATCAAATTACACTGTAGACCTGCGTGTTTGTAATTCAATTTATAATAAGAAAATCATATCACCTAACTTAGGAATTGCTTATACTTCAGAGAGAATAAATGCAACAACGAACAATATCAATGAAAAACATAAATTGATAAACACATTGTTATTTTGAAAACAAACAGCCAGATAAACAAACACACAAAAGTTGACATTTAGAACCTGCAGTTCTCTGTTTGTTGATTTGTTTGTTCATCTTTTTGTTGTTGTTGTTGTTGTTGTTGTTGCAGATCTAGAATACTAGATGTCGGCCAATCACCCTTTGGCTGCCAGGTGTATATCCATAAGAAGATTTAGATACCATATGGAACTTCTAGACTTACAGACCTGACCGTGGCACAGTGAAAGGCAAACTCTCTGGAACCTCTCTGGAAAAGACACGTTTTTTAACGCAGGAGGATTGGCAGAATGAATCTTCAAATTGACATTGCAGTGAAAGGGTTAATGGTCGGCTACAAGCCTACATTTTATTCCAGTCATTCAATAATTCATCTCGTAATGTATAGGCAGTTGTCACAGATCAAAATATCTAACAACTGCACTGTTATAGTTTTGGGCATGTTTTCTAATACAAATCTTTGAAACTTACTTGTCAAGTTGAAGAACTGAAAGATAATGAGCTTGTGGAAAATAATAATCATTAGATAATGATAAAATAGAACTGTAGTCTTGTTATCAGTTTTTTTTCCACATTCCTAGAATTGTTCCGATATTTGTTCCATGGGATGAAAAAACAAAAAACAAAAAAAACAACAACAAAAAAAAAAAACAACAGATGTTTAAAGTGGTGTAGACCTAGACCTATACATATTGTTCTAAGTAAATACAAAATAATTCGCATGCCGTTTCTTTCAGTCAGTGGTTCATGTAATGTAATCTGCTGTATTCCTCGTGACAAGTGATTCATTATAGGAAAACGCTATTGCTACCAGGTGGTTTTAATATTGCAACTAAACGTTTTAGAGTCCTTGAATAAACCCTATAGCTTATGCTAACTCTTGCCGTAATTCCAATCCTGTCCATAAATCTAAACCTAATTCTATCTTCGCTAATTCTAACTCTTCTGAAGCCACTTGGAACCTCTCCCTTTGTTTGCTTTTCTTAATCCTTTCAATCCAAAGAAAGTAGGACTATCTCGGCTTTTGGAAGTTGCCAGTTTTTGCTGAGAAATTTTGTTGGTAGAAATTTGGAATTTGGAAATTTTGCCCGGACAGCGGCATGCAGCCTACTCTTTCATCGATTTTGAACTTCCAAGGGTTCTTTAACGTGCGTAACGTACACACGGGATCTCCGAAATATATTCGCCCTTTTCCGAGAAGGCTAGACGTCGGGCTTCCCTACCCACTAGAAGCCAGGGGACCGTTGAGTCACTGAAAAAAATGGGGGTTTTCGATCTTCGTATCCTTCCATCCCTCCGATGCAGGATCCGCGAGTCTATCCCGGCCCGTTTTCTCCATGAGCAGACGCCAGACCACAGAGCCACTGCGTCCCCCAGCCTCTCCCCTGCAGAGTCTAGAAAGAATATATATCTAGAATCTACGAAGCTTAATCCAATGCCCTGGATCAAAGCAAACAATGCCATTTGATTGGTTGAAAAGGAAAGTCTGGTCACAATAGACCACTGGTCGCAATGGTTAGTTTATTCATTATATTACCGGTATGACTGTGTTATGTATAAATAATTATTGTTATGCCGCTCTGACAGGATTCACCACCTTAGTTTTGCTTCCTGATATTTTTGAAATATTACCAAATTGTGAACTAAACAGTTCGTCATCTAATTCATATCCTCCGCTCTTTTTTATTTATTTGGTATATGTAATATGTAAAATAGTTCAGTCCTATGGACAGAGCTATCACGACTTTTATTGCCTTCCTTTTAAATATTTAATAAGATAAATTAGAAGTATGGGTGAACAAAATGTGACACAAATACCAGAAGTGGTCTTGGTAATAAGCCTCATTTTAAAAAAAATAAGTACAGAAATGAAGGACGTACTAAAAAAACCCTACACATTAAGTATTTGAATATGTGTCTGTTTTACATTACCTTTAAAGTTTTCTGGTAACTTTTGTCGTAGGTATGAGGTGTAAAATATAGGATCAAGAAGTTCAGCTTTCTGCACAATCAAATGCAAAGCTTAAGAGAAAGCAGGAAAGATGTCTGTTCACGATGGTGGTTGGTCGTTTCACAAGTAACCGATTGATACAGAATACACCCCCTTTAGTTGCCTGAGTGTTAGTGACGTAGTTTGTGTAATGCCTTACACATTTCGTTGTCATTATTCTCACAGCAGTCATCATAAAGAGAATAGGGCCAATGATGGATAGGTAGGATAACGTGTGAATGACAGAAGGGATAAAGGAAGGAATATAAAGAACTGATGGATGGGTGGATAGGTGGATAGATTGGTGACTGGATGGTTCGCTTTCATTTGTCTCACAGAAGTCATCAAAATAAAGGGGTCAGTGATGGATGAATAGGTATGAGTGGGTGGGATGATGGATAAAGTGCTCCATGGAGAAAAAAGAATGCAGAGAAAAATAGAGAAATAGATGCATGAATGGATGGATGGATGGATGAATGAATAAATGGATGGATGGATAGATAGACGGATAAATGGATGAATGAATGAATGGATGGATGGATGAATAGATGGAGTGGATGGATGGATGGATGGATAGCCTGATGGGTGGAGGGACAGAAGGATAGACGGATGAATGGACGGGCAGACATACAGACGGGTAGAAGGATAGGCGTATAGATGAATGGATGAGTGGTTGGATGGATGGCTGGATTAATGGATGGATGGATGGATGGATGGATGAATGAATGGATGGCTGGATGGATGGATGGATGGATGGATGGATGGATGGATGGATGGAAGGAAGGATGGAGAAATGGATGAATTGCTGAATGGACAGCTGAATGGATACAATCTTCTTTAACAATTTTTTTTTTGTACTTAGACCCTCAATCTCCATAACACAACATTCCCAATCTCCCATTTGCCGGATAGCTTTGTTCTTTATCATCTTGTTTAAATACAGATAAGAGTCAATATTTCTTTCTACACAGTGACGCCCTGGGGGCTGTAGGGGCTGTGAGGGCAAGTGAATACACTGGGACAGCAGAATGAAAGCGTCTTTTCTGATAAGAAGAACTAAGCGACAAGGAAGTTTGAATTATATTATAGATATAGTATGAACAAGGAAGTTAGCATAGTCAATCAGTTCCCGCTGTGAAGAAACGCACAGGTGCATAGTATCACAGCGTGACAATGTATTGTTCTGTGGCTCATTTGACCTTTTGGACATTCTGTGGCCACTCAGAGATGACAACAGCTTCTCTGTTTCCAATAAAGACAATGGCAGATCCGGAGTGTACAACGCTTGCTTCCTCTGAAATCAGAAACAAAATGGATGCTGTGTTCTGTCAGTCGGACAAGTTGTTTCTCCTTTATTGTGGTCATTACTGTGGACAATGTTCAGGTTGTGAAGATCTTTACCCACACTGTGCCGATGTAGTCAAGTCCTATGTCTGTACATTTCACAAGAGCCATCCAAGTGCTGGACACCTTTGGACTTGTGATCAATGTCCACAAGTTAGTATTACATTCCCTGATGAGAATTTGATAGCTGAGGTTCTCAGCACGAGTTTAGAACTTTACTTTCCGACTGCAACCACTGCCAGCTCGACAACTACCACCACCAGAACCCCTACCACACCCAACACTGCACCATTTTCAGTGAGGATTGCAAACCCTAGCTGTGTTCACTTTAGCTCCACTAGTTATGAGTCGACAATAAGATACCTCTTCTGTGGTACCACTACGCACTTTCCCTTATACTGTCAGCTGTTTTGTGGGAAGTGTTCTGGCTCCGGTTGTGACGATTCCTACTCTGGCTGCTACAATCTACTGAAGTCTTATGCGTGTACCGCTACCGTTATGTCGCAATACGAACCCAGTTATTTCACATGTGATGACAATTGTGGTACTATAGAGGTCACCTTGCCTAGTGAGGGTGTTAGGAATGAAATTTTGAATGGGAATTCCGGAGGGTGTTTCCCCAGCAGTTCTACTGTCCACACAGCTAGCGGGATAACCAAACAGATGCGGAATGTGAAAGCTGGAGACCAGTTACTCAGTCTGACAAGAGATGGACGTCTAGTCTATAGCGATGTGTTTGCGTTCTTCCACAGGGATGCTCGAGCCATGGGAACTTATTACGTCTTCGACACAGAGAGTGGGCACTCCATTACTATCTCCCCTGATCATATCATCTACGTACTGGACAGAAACTGGACATCAACAATGCCATCCTTCACTCAGGTCAAGCGGGCTAGGGATGTCCGGGTCGGAGACGTCGTCAGTGTCTTTGTAACGACCTCTGCTTTTGATGATCCAGCCTGGAATCTGAGTGAAAAAGAAACAATTTATGTATCTAAACCAATTCAATCTATGCCCAGCACTCATATTACTTCTAGGAGGATGGAGCCATCAGCTACCGTTGAACACATAAATATGACTAGTTTACAAGCCAGTCCAGTGAAAGCCAAGTATATAATCATGAAAAAAGGACTTTTCGCCCCCATGACATTAGAAGGAACTCTCATAGTGGATAATGTCTTGGCCTCGTGTTACGTCAAATATGGAGACGTCGAAAGCTGTCACATTTTACTGGCTCCTCTACGCTTGTTCTACAGACTCACTACAGTGGTCAGCGCTTGGTGGAACTGGTTTCTGGGTTATCTTTCTGCCCTTATGGACAATGAAAGGTCGGAAAAAGGACACGCTATTAAAGGTCTCAACTGGACAGTATCAAATATGAATCAGCCTGAGGATGGTATTCACTGGTATGCACAATTTTTGATGCAAGTTGCTCCAACCTTTGAGTGGATTAAGGATGTCCTTAAGAATTAACTCCTGTGTTGTCAGCATTAATGGTGAACTCTCTGTGTTGTAAATATTAAGGATACATTCTGATGGTCTCAATATTAAGGATTAATTTTACTTTGTCTGTATTAATGATTAACAAGTATATTGTCAATATTAAGAATCTATAAATCTTTGCTACAAGGAAACTGCATATTTTCCAGTTTTGTTTTGGGTAGTAATTTTCGCTCTAACAACCCTTTGTTTTGGTCTTTGAAGTTGACATTTAAGAGCATAATTATTTCAAACCAATGGACAATTTTATAGTGTTAACTATAGGAAGTTTACCTGTAGCAAAACAATCGCTTGTTAGCGAAAGTGAACATTGGTCACTCAGACCGTCATAATTGAGATTCTTTCATGGCCAAGAAGACTCTCCACACATTGTTCAGACAAGGGTAATCACTCTGTCTGTCTTACATTTTTGAAATAGAAGATATCCTTGAAAAATGACTGATAATGGTAATATGTTGTGTTAATTTACCTGTGTAAATGTTATGATATAGGTTTTAGATATTTCATAACATGTAATTTCAGTAGATCTAAATGCAATAACCTATGCTCTTTAAGTAAAGTATGGTGTTCATATAGGTGAAATATTATACTATGAGTTTACCTATATAATACTTTTTAACAATTTTTCCATTTGTTTCACTTTTCTACAACAAACAAGGGTAAAGGAAGATACTGAAAAATAATGTATGACGAAGATTTTGTTTGGTGATTACATTACGTTTTATATTTATATACGTCTTTCAACCTCCTGGTGGAGATTATCTCGTGTTTTTCTTAAGCCTTTCAATCCTTAAGAAAGCAGGATTATCTCGGCTTTTTTAAGAGCTTGCCTGTTTTGCTGAGAATTTTTATGGGTAGAAATTTGGAATTTGGAAATTTTGTCGGGACAGCGGCACGCAGCCTCCTCTTTCATCGATTTTGAACTGCCAAGGGTTCTTTAAGTGCGTAACGTGCACACGGGACCTCCGAAATATATTCATCCTTATCCGAGAAGGCTAGATGTCGGGCTTCCCTACCCACTGGAAGCCAG
>JBCEWB010963936.1:0-15290 GCA_039654565.1 Peronia peronii | reverse complement strand
ATAGATAGATAGATAGATAGATAGATAGATAGATAGATAGATAGACAGATAGATAGATAGATAGATAGACAGATAGACAGATGGATAGATAGGGCATGCCTATTCATTTATCTATGAAATAAACTTTATGGGTGAGAGTATAAAGACAATTTGAGGGACAAGCTATGTAAGGAAATAAACAGCAATTTTATACCTATTTTTTTCCCCAACGCGTATCTTCTCCACGACTTAATTTTAGTGCAATTTCATGCAATTTTATCAATGACAATAACGACAAAAGCTGTCAAGGGAAACGAACAGCAAAAACAATAACGACGACAACGTTAAATAACGGCCACAACCTAACATAGCCAGAACGAAACGATACCGAACAGGATTTTGCACTGTAATGATGCCAGATGTCACCTCCCAGTCTGACTGAATATTCTGTTCTAAATAAGATCCTTCACCTGCAGTTTGTGAGGGTCCTCTCTTCCGCTTTCCATACCCAGTTGTGCTGATTTAATGGACGATCTCCGTTTTTCCCATCCTGTCTTCTTCAATATATCACATGTATTGATAATAAATTGGCAACTCTCATTCGCGGACTAATCTCTCTCTCTCTCTCTCTCTTCCGTACTTGAGAAAAGAAGAGAGATAGAAAGAGAAGAAAAGATAGATTATTTAAAGAAGAAAGGGAAAATAAATAAGCAAACATATAAATTAAAAAGAGAAGAAAATAAAGAAGACGAAAGACAAAGAAACAAAAATACAACTTATGAATGAGACTTAAACGGAACAATATAACACAATTAAACAAATTGGCCAAACAAGCAAACAAACAACTAAAAACGTGCTGGCTTGATATATTGAATTACATCTGTAGAGAATTCAGTGATCAAATGTGCCTAAATAGATCCTATGTCACATGCAGCTTTAGGAGACAGTAGAAGACTATTGTACTATGTGACCATGTACCAACCGATTATGGCCCTTTATGCCTGGCATAGTAGAGGGCGATCTCGCCAAACTATCAGCTACATAGTATCAATTACATGCAAGTATTTTTTTAGTGGTCATATCTATTCAAATATACACCATGGATTAATCCTGGAAATGTCAATACAAATTGCTGGAATGTCTGAGTTTCCACAATGACTTTCATATTATGTTCAAGGAATGACAGTTTTTGAAATGAGGTGATATAAGATAAGATAACCTTTATCTGTCCTTTAAAAAAAATCCATTCACAGCTGACGATGATTCACAGAGTAATGTGATATATATATCAGATACATTTACACTAACATGCATAGAGACATAAATACCATGAATAGCATGAGAGCAAGACAAGAGTGAAGAAAATTGCCCTTACTTGATAAGCTTACCGCTGATGGCAGATATCAACTATCTGTAACGCACACGATTTGATTTTCAATCACTTCTCTCGGGACATTTATAAAGCGGGTGCGTGGAATCTTCCGGAAATAAGTTATGTTAATATACAGGTCTCCTGGTTTAGGACGTCGATGTACCCATGGTTTCTTATAACAAGATTGTTCATCTTCCTGATATATCTATTTATCATATAAGCACTATGATTGACGACATAATATTGTGTGACTATTATACCAACCGACTGAGACCATTCATGCATAGCAAGAGATGACCTCGTCAATCAAGCTGTCGGTTATATACTATTAGTAATATACAATTATTTTATTAGAGATGCCATGTCTATAAAATGCATGCTGTGTGGAAAGGAGCTCTGGTGAAACATGACAAGGAAATCTTTGATCTGATCGGTCTTTTGTCATTTCTGGTGTTGACATAGGCTCACACATGCACACAAACATAATCACACACTCGCCTACAACTGAAAAAGAGTACACAATGCATCACAGGTCAACATTTTGTATGCCACACCTTTGTTTCTGGAAACAGCCCATCTGGAGAACAAAGAAATAACCACATTTCCCTCCCCGGCCTCCGCCCCGTCCCACCTTGTCTGGCTCAGGTCACCATGTAAATGATAAGACAGTCGACGACAAAAGAGACTGTACAAACCGTGTCAATCAAATGTCAATACGGCGCAATCAAATCTGTGAGGATTTGAGGCATTACGTTTTCACAAATCAACACAGGAAATTTCAGATGACTTGTATCGTGTTCTGGCATCTCTTTTGTCTTACTTTGTTTATTTCAGATAGAAAGAATTCCTTTAAAAAAAAAAAAAAAAGAAAAACGAAGGGCCTTTTCATCACTTCCTAGCAGTCTGTGTTCCTACACTGGAGAATTTTAACATAATTTATTATGCCAGTGGTTATGCAGTGTAATAACACTCAAGATCGCAATAAAAACAATGTCAGTGGTATAATTATATATTACAAAGAAACAAAGGCCACCAAAGAAGGACAGTCATAATACGTATCTTGTTTACTTGTTTATTCATATAAGTAAACAGTAATATTATTATGTAGAGAGTTACGCGGGAGTCCCCTGAATGAAAAACGACATTCATGAACTATTCCATAAATTAATGTGTGATATTCATGGTTTTCGAATGAATATCTCCACATACTTATGTAACATTTTATATCGCTCTTGTCCCTTCCGCTAGCCCTCCTTTCATCAGGTTTTACAGAGAAGTATGAGCATGTTATCATAGCAGAGCGTTATCATGGGAAGGCCAAATACTCCAACGATGGGAAAACGCATCGGAAATGGACCAAAATCTACTGGTACGACAATAATTTAATTATAGGCACATCGCCTGACCTAGTATAATTTGAGAAATAAATAGTGATCAAAATCATACTTTATCCATAGTAGGCCAGTTCTTTGTAAGGCCTCTGTCTCAGATAACTATTTTCAACAGTTCATTGTGAATTCCGTAACTGAGCAATGCGTATTTGGCCTAATTTCCGTAAGCCAGTCTCTAAACGAAAGACAATTAAAACTCCCTGTAGTGAGGGACAAACAAACCAACGAACAAACAAATTAACCAACCAATCAATCAACCAGCCAAACAACCAACAGAAACATAAAATAAACAAACTTTTCAGCGCGTGGTAGCTAGTTGCACATCTAGGCCAGCAGGACAACAGATATATTAATGGCAGTCACTATGTAAATGATACTTCTTATGTTACGGAGACAATTACGTTCTGAAGAAGAAGACAATACTCTTAAGTATCAAAATAGATCCAAAATAGCATATTTACATACCACAAGGACACTGCAAACAAAATAAATACCAAATACATCGAAGGCGGATAAACAAAACAACCTCATTCACATTACGGTCCTATCTCGCACAGTAAAATAGCATGATTACAGAAGCCCCAGCCTATCCACTGTGCAGTTGTTTTTGCACAAGCCCACATTTATCTTTAGAACTCCTTTTTTTTCAATTTTCTTTGTTTTTTTTCCTCTTTGTCTCCCCCAAAATATGAAAGTCCTACTGTTACAATATTTGGAGAATGCACCGAAATAATGTTCGTCCTTTCAATGACATAAAGTGTGCATGGATGCACATATTCAGTAGTACATGTATATATATATCGTGGAAGAAAAAAAACAACGTGAAACAAAGAAGGAATAATTGCTTTGTATATTGCCAAGATCATGTTAACAGTGGGGAAGTTACGGAAAAAGATAGAACATTATAAAGAAAGAAAGAAAGAAGAAAAAAAATTTCACTGGAGTGCATGCCGTTGACAAACATGCCTTCAATCAATTGCAGACAAAGGGACAGTTTGTGGATTATGTGACCCATTTAGTTTGGCACAAAAGATTCTTTCAAACATCACACGTACTCATTACGGCAAATTTGCACACATATGTACAAATATATAATAAAATATATATGTACAAAAGTTTGGTTTTTCTTTTTCGCATTGTCCTTCAGTGTGCAGACTTTCCGTCGGGCTAAGCTACTGGATGCCCCTGGTTTCCCCTGACCTGTGCTGTGTCTATGATCTGTGCATCACGAGCAGGAAATCCAGCAGTGACCTCTGATTTAATAGATCATCCCTCGTTAGCTCTCGCCCCGTGCAGGAAACAGTGCCGCTCCATGTCATGACAAACGGATCTACTTTACATGCTCTCATCAACTGCAGGTGCACGCACTAGTTAGTATTTCTTGCTTGACCCCCATTAGATCCCATTGTGCCCTATTTCGGGCAAAATAAATAAATTACGCACAGGGCGTGATCTGGGATATTTTCCCCTCTATTCTCCTACATTTTTCCTCTGCAGTCCAGACTTCGATGGACGGTTCTTGTGCAAATTATTGTGCATTTTTTTTTTAATTTACAAATTTTAATGCGATCTATACTCCGGCGGTGAAACATTCAGTGACTTCTAAGGGTTATAATTACTTTAAAAAGCAAAGAAAAAAAACGTTAAAAAAACGAAACAAAACAAAATATAATTAAGAGACAAAAATAACCGATATATTGATATCGTCGTTTGCTCACAGTTTTTCAACTTTAAAGAGCCTTCTACACAGGGCGGAAAAATTGAACAACGAATAAACATTTCCTGATTTTCCATCTGTCTTGAAACAGAAAGACTATGGAGATTTGCTTTAGAGCAGATCTTGGACCACACATCAGATATTTAATTTGAAAATACGGCCGATTGTAACATTATGTTGCCTTATCTGGTCTGCACCTGTTTGAAGAAAAGATCAAAGATTCGAAATACTTGTGTATAACGGACACCATTAGAAAAGCTACGGAGACTACTGAACTGAACATGTAGTTTTGTCTGTGGACGAGTGATATGCTCATCCTGATTAGATAACCTTTTAAGATAAGATAAGAGAAGATAACATTATTTGTGCTCAAAAGGAAATTTTCATTCACGGTTGATTAGACACAATGCAAAATGTAAGATACATTCACACTTACACACATAGACAAAAGGATCACGAATAGCATCAGAACAAGGCGGATTCAAGTGCTGATGGCAAAAAAAAAATTCTGTAATGCTTATGATTAGTTCTCACATACAACAAGTGCCACTTCTTTGGGAATATTTCAGTTAATTATAAAGAGGGTAACAATAGTCTGTAATCATGCATACATTGATAAATAATGCATAAAAAATCGATCGGTGCTGTTATGGTTGGCCCAGTGTTTCCGTAACCCTGCTAATGCAACTCATAGAAAATAAAATGTAAACAGTCAACCAATCAATTAAGAAGTCGACCAATCTTCAGAGAATCAGATGACAGGACAGGCTATTATTTTTTTTACATACAACCGCTTACCATCAGATCGGTCTGGATTTGCAGCAGTATATGCTGTGCGGTGTACCTGGATGCTGTAGAATAGCCAAACATCTCTGCATGTCGAGGAGGGAAAACAACCCGGCGTCACTTCTTCTTTCCTTAGAAATCTCGTGTTTTTTTTTCCTTTCTAATCTTCGCCATGATAAATTGTACAGATCTAATTCACAGATATTCAGATACATACACATTTAAGACTTCTTGGCTCCTTCCTCCCCGTCCCTCCCTCCCTTTTCCCTCCCTACCTCACTCTCCATCCATCCATCCATCCATCCATCCATCCATCCATCCATCCATCCATCCATCCATCCATCCATCCATCCATCCATCAAGGCAGCCAGCCTGCAGCCATTTGGAGACCATGACAGTTAGCTGCTTTAGTGTAAATATGCAAGACTGGGTCTTATGTCAACAATGACATTATGAAAACTGCGGCGGTTACAAAGAATCCCATCCTTTCCTGACCGTCACATATCAATGTCAGGTTCCTATCCATTAGCTTCCTTCCTAATGTCGACATTAAGATTTGTTTATATTGATAATGGATTTGAATTCGTCCTGGCAAAACTCAGAGATCAGGTATACTGATCCGATATACATGACCATTCAAATGCTGTGGATGACAGATATGCATGGAGATACACAATATAAGTATAAATACAAAAACAAAAGTACGCATACACGATGACATACATACAATCACACATTTTTCGATTCCATATCTGATTTTACCTCCCTCCACGACTCCACCTAACACTTTTGATATGAAATGATTATTACATAATGTCACCGATCCTGTAATCAAATCACAAGTCCCAAAACAGGGAACAGAATGAATGCCAAACTTTAAAAAACAAATACTATGATTATACAAACAGCTAATAGTCCGGCACCTCCTTCTCCCTCCAGTCCATTCTTTAAGGCCCCATCTGATCATATATTATTCATATACAACTAATGAATGTAGTTTCTTCCTCTCGTAACGGAAAACATTTCACCAATCTCTCATAATCTCTCGCACCTTCTTTCATTAGAGCCCATGTTAGACTCCTTAAAGCGCATGTCAAGCAAAGAAAAATACATGCAATGGTCTTATCACCTACTGATATATTATCGCTGTTAGCCTATACAAAAAAGCGTGACTATAGCCCACAGAAACCTGTCCGTTCAGCATGACATCGCACTGACAAACTCGCAAACCTCACCATGTGTCAAGTCTGATCAATCACAGTTGTGGCCACATGTCAAATTCTGTCCTAAACTTTAAGTACAATGGACGATCACCATAAAATGATTGTAGGTTCAATGCAGAAATGATTGTATTATCATTTAAAATCATTCGGGAAGCGCACCAGCGTTGTTCCTGAAAATGGATAGTTCAACATCTGCTTGCGTAACAATGCGGTATCAAATTTAGCAATGTTTAATAAACTGCGATACTCTTTTTGAGTATTTCAAATATTTCTGCATTTACCATGTTTAGCCGCAGATTCTCTCTTATTATGTTGATAATTTAAACATACAAACAGCACTCATGGAGCGAGTCAGGGTGTTGATCTATCTAATGTCAGAGACCGAGCACATCACAGAACAAATGATCAACACTAATCAGTCGGAGATAGAGGGCTGGGCTTATGTCAATATCAACAGTAGCATAACAGAACAGTGGAAGCTCATTGGTTGTGACAAGTGGTCCAGATGATGATGATGAAAATGATGAAGATGAAACCCTTCATTCCAGATGTTGATGTCTCTCTCTTTTACGTTTGATTTCTGTCACCTTATCATCTCTATAAATCTCTCTGAGAACTCTTAAAATCATAGAGGGAGAAATAATTGCAACGTTGGACACTGTTTTCTTTACCAGAATTCAACGAAGTTCCATTTCAGGCGGGCACGATATTCGGGCTTTTATACACAAAGGCATCTTAGCTGTGTTGATATAAAGGACGGAAAAAGTGGTGCATTTTTTATTGCCATGTCTATGACTGAATTCGAAACGAACTTTGAAAAAAAAAATACTCAGACGTATAGATGGGAATCAAATGAATCGTGACATAAGAACCAAAATAATATTAATGAAGACCAAATTGTAGTGAGATATTTAGGCCATCACAGAAAACAGTAGGAAAACAATCAATGAAACACTAACTTACTGAGTCTTTTATAATGTGAGACTGTTGTGAGCACTGCTGTAATGATAAATAATCTGAAAACTGGGGGTAATATTCTTTCTATCATGTTGTACTTGTGACTCATACAAGCATGTTGTCTACAATTATAAATAACGCTCCTTCACAATTTAATCGGTAAGACTTGAATGTTCATGGATAGGAGAAAATAGTACATTAGGCACCACATTATTATGATTCTGCAATAGATCAGTACCAGCCTTTCTTCCTGGGCTGAAGGCAACGTCTTGTGGTCAGTGAGATCGGTAGTTTCTCTAGGCTCCTCTGTTAGTAGTTCAGGAAGAAACTTTTCGAGTTTAGCTCTCCAGGCACTGACTTCACGGGTAACAGGTCTCGTAACCTTGCCAGACATCACTGAAGACACTTGTTCTGACAACTTCCTCCATCCCTGATCTGGGTTTGGGTTGTAACAAAACTGAGTCCCGTCCACTTTTTCATCTTTTCCACCCATTTATAGTGTCCTCTTCCCCTCACACATTTTTTTTTTTACTGTATTCTGGATTATTGTCTGGACTAGACCGTTAGATCTTAAAACATAGCTGCACCGCTGAGGTTTCCTTCTTTTTTACAGGGGCTATAAGCTTTTCATACGGCTATTTAGTAGTGGTTTTAGGTCTCGTTTATGACATGTTCTGTGCAGCTGTGCCCAGGGTTTTACAAAATACGGCATCTTCATGATCTGGGTTTCCTTCTCCAGTTTACATGCATACAAGAAGATGGTGATGACCAATGTATGCATTAGTCTGATTTTGGACTTCATCTGTCATTACTGTCTTTCCAAATTGGTTTTAACCTGCGAAGGGCTGCGAAAGGTTTGCAATTCTGGCCATGATTTCTGGTCTGGAACCTGTCTGAGAAAATTGCTCCAATACGTTTGGACTAGCTGACTGTATCCATTTCAGTAGCATTGAGTTAGAATCATATACACTGATCAGTCACAAGATTTTGGCTAAGACACGAGCATTGAACATAACCATTGGTGTCTTAACCATGGCATATAGTTTAAGGAGTTTAAACAGAGAATGCAGTGGACGTTCTTGATGAAATACAAAGGAGTTAGAAGTTTTTGACGACGTCCGCAAGACTGCAGTCATCAACAGAGAACTGGCTCGGCTGAACGTCGACATTGCCTACTTTCAGGAGACCCGCCTGGCTGATAGCGGTCTCATCAGAGAGGCCAACTGCACCTTTTTTTTGGCAGGGCCTGTCGTAGGACAACCCTAGATAGCATAGTGTGGGCCTCGCTGTGAAGAGCTTGCTGTCTGCAACCATTGAACCACCAACTGGAGGAACAGAGAGGATCCTTACTCTCCGCCTCTCAACAACAGCAGGCTTCGTCACCCTCCTCAGCATCTACACACCAACACTCTGCTCCAACCCAGAGGCCAAGGATGAGTTCTACGAGGCACTGGATGAGGCAATATCCAGGATCCCTAGCGCCGAAGGACTGTACCTACTGGGGGACTTCAATGCTAGAATGGGAGCCGACTGATTGACACCTGGCCCTCCGGTCTCGGCCACCATGGCATAGGCAGGATGAATGAGAAAGGATAGAGACTGCTGGAGCTGTGCTGCCACTACGGTCTGTGTGTGACCAACACATATTTCAAGTGTAACGAACGCCACAAAGTCTCCTGGAGACACCCCGGTCTCGCCACTGGCATCAGCTCGATCTTGTCATCACCAGGCGTGTGGATCTACGCAGCATCCTCCACACGAGAAGTTTTCACAGCGCAAACTGCGACACAGATCACTCCCTCATCTGCAGCAAAGTTAGGTTAACTACCAAGAAGATACACCGCTCTAAAACCAAAAGTCTCCCGCGTATCAACATCTGCTGCACAAGGGACCCGCAGAGAATACAGCTGTTCGAAGATGCCTTGAGAAGCTTTCTGCTGACACTCTCAATGGAACCAATGTAGACAGCAAGTGGGGCTTCCTGAGGGACATCATATACACATCAGCCCTCTCTGCATTCGGAAAGAGAGAACGCCGAAACCCAGACTAGTACGAAGCACACTGGGAAGAGATGAAATCAGTCACAGAAGCTAAGAGGGAAACCGTGCTGGCCCACAAGCAGAACCTCTGCACCAGCACTCGCGACGCCCTCAGAGCTGCACGCAACAAGGCCCAGCAGACAGCCCGCCACTGCGTAAATGACTACTGGCTGAACCTATGCAGCAAGATCCAGTCAGCCGCCGACATGGGTAATGCGAGGGCCATGTACGACGGCATCAAGACAGCCACCTGCCCCGCTGCAACCAGGACCGCACCGCTGAAGAGCAAGACGGGAGAGGTCATCCTGGACCAGGGTAAGCAGCTTGAATGCTGGGTGGAGCACTACCTGGAGCTGTATGCAACACAGAACGTGGTGACTGATGCCGCCCTGGACGCCCTACCCAGCCTCACAGTCATGGAGGAGTTAGATGCCCTACCTATAGAGGAGGAACTCAGTAAAGCCATGGACTGCTTGTCTTGTGGGAAGGCGCCTGGGAAAGACAGCATCCCCTTGAAGAGGAGCAAGTCGGCACTGCTGCAGCACCTCCATGAGCTCCTGTGCCTGTGCTGGGAGAAAGGCCACGTCCCCCAAGACATGCGCGACGTGATCATTGTCACTTTCTACAAGAACAAGGGAGACCGCAGTGACCGCGGTGTCTCCCTCTCAGCGTTGTGGGGAGGTCTTTGCCCCCGTCGTCCTTGCCCGCCTACAGAGTCTTGCTTCCCGTGTGTACCCAGAGTCACAGTGTGGCTTCAGTGCCGGCCGTTCTACAGTGGACATGATCTTCTCACTACGCCAGCTGCAGGAGAAATGTCGAGAGCAGCAGAAGCCACTGTAACATCGTCTTCATTGACCTGACGAAAGCCTTCGACCTGGTCAGCAGAAGCGGACTCTTCAGCGTCTTGCAGAGGATCGGATGCCCCCCAAGACCACTCCAGATGGTGACTTCCTTTCGCGAGGACATGTACAGCACAGTCTGTTTTATCGGTGGCACATCCGAGACCTTCCCTGTGAGCAGCGGTGTGAAACAAGGCTGCGTCCTGGCGCCGACGCTGTTTGGGATCTTCTTCTCGATGCTCCTTTAGTATGCTTTTGCCGACCGCGAGGAAGGCATATTCATCCGACCAGAGCGGATGGGAAGCTGTTTAACATCACCCGACTGCGTGCCAGGTCGAACGATAGGGAGGTCCTCATCCGAGAGATGCTGCTCGCAGACGACGTGACGCTGACGTCTCACACCGAGGCTGGCCTACAGGAGCTAGTCAGTCGCCTGTCCCATGCCTGTAAGGAATTCGGACTGACCATCAGCCTAAAGAAGACTAATATCCTAGACCAGGGCACAGACATCACCATCGACAACACACATCTCGAGGTTGTGGAAACTTTCACGTACCTGCGGTCCACCGTTGCCAGCTCTCTCTTCCTGAACACAGAGATATCCAGCAGGATTGGGAAAGCCGCCGCAGTCATGTCCAAGCTGAATAAGCGTGTTTGGAGCAACAGCCAGCTAACAGTGAACATAAAGCTACGCGTCTACCAGGCCTGCGTACTCAGCACTTTGCTGTACGGGAGCGAGTCTTGGACTACATATGCCGGCCAGGAAAAGCGGCTCAACAGCTTCCACCTACCCTGCCTCAGACGCCTCCTTCAGATCAAGTGGCAAGACAAGATGTCAAATACAGAGGTCCTCCAGCGCGCCCGCATCCCAAGCCTGTTTGCACTCCTTAGCCGGACACGCCTCAAGTGGCTAGGCCGCGCACGCCGCATGGACGACGAGCGCATGCCAGAGGACATGCTGTTTGGGGAGCTGCGCGAGCGTTCTCGCCCCACAGGAAGACCGCAGCTCCGGTTCAAGGACGTCTGCAAGCGGGACATGAAGACAGCCGACATTGACCCCAATACCTGGGAATGCTCTGCCGACAACCGCCAGTTCTGGAGAGCTACTGTCAGTGAGGGAGTGAAGCAGGCAGAAACCACCAGAAACGACCAGCTCGCAGACAAGAGGGTAAGGAGAAAGGCAAGGGCAGCCTCTGTGGCTGCTACCTTTTTTTCTGCTACCCTTTATTTGCAGCAACTATTCGCGAGACTGCCACTCTAGGGTGGGGCTCCGCAGCCACTCTAGAAGATGCCATCCCCAATCCTAGCACTACACTATCGTCTCTCGAGACGAACGGTTGCCGACGACGACGACAAGTTTTTGCCAGAATTAAGATAACGTGTGAGAATTCTATGGAACATTGTGGGGATAGGTTCGCACCTTTGCAAAGACGTAATTTGCCTTAATTGAGAACGTTTATACTCAAAGCGCAGGCTTCATGCTCATGAGAAAAGACTGAAAGGGAAATTCGCGGAAGGAAAATGAATGTGTATCAAATATTCAAGCACATAGACGGATAATTTCATCACAGGTGTGGAAAAACAAGCACTTATTTTCAAAGTCAACAAGATCAAACAAAAAAAGAAGAAAAGAAAAACAAACACTAGCAGCTCAGAGCAAGGACAAAAACCATCGTAATGTCAACCGATCTCCAGCAGCACGGAAACAATGTGAAGAAGGATAAGATTCAAAATGTAAGGAAGAATAAAACAATGACGGTACCTTTAATATTGACTGCGGATCCACCGCAATACGATCTTCAATCATTACCATCACCACTAATCCATCAACAGTGGCAGATCCACTACCATCGCCAACATGGAAAACCACAGCGAAAAGAAAGAAAGAATGCAAGAGAAGTACGAGAAACATTATGGAGTGATAAATAAAATTCATTGTTAGCATAGTCTAAGAACTAAGTGAGCCGGAAGATTTATATTCCATTCCTATTCTGTCTGAGTTCTGGTAGCGATATAACACCCGTGATGATGTACAATTATATTTATTTTTTTTTCTTTAAATATTTTCACACTGACATTTTTCTCGAAAGGATAAGATTTATATGGAATAACGCTATCTAGCCTATAATAGCCTTTTCTTTTCAAAATATCTGTTAGATTATAACTATTAATTTCTCCTGTTATAAAGCTGATCCATTTTGAACCGTTCCAACCATCTTCCGATATCTCAATCTAGTCTCTACAGCAATTTTGTTTTGGAGAATGTATAAAATTCTTTACCATAATATTTCCTCAAAGGGATGAGACATGTAGAAACACAACGTAAAAAGTGCATGTGGAGTTTAATAGCACTTAAATCTGAGCCATTCAAAAACCAACCATAAATCGTTTTGATTGACCAGAGCATGCGTGAAAATGACAGATAAGAAAGCGGTGCTGCTGAAAGAGACAACAGAAACGCCAAAGGCCACTGCTGGTTATGAGAAGCTCTGGTATCACATTTCAGAGAGAGGAAAAACATAGGAAAGAACGAACAATTTAAAAACATTTTCTGCTAGTCTAACACTAACTGTACAGAATGAACGACATCTTTGAGTTAGACTACACTAGTTCTCAGTTTCTGTGTACTTACATTCAAATATCGACACACGAGATGTGTTTACTGTCTACTATCCCTGACCAGGAAGAACAATACCCAGGCTTTTACTACGAATGAGAAACATTACAGATTTAACATAAACAGTGCCACATTAAAGGATGATGCTAAACAAAAACAAAACAATTCGAAAACAACGTAAATTAGATGGGCGAAATTGAATCCTGCCACAGAGACCAGAGCGAACGTAAACAACCACAACAACAACAACAACGAAGAATGAAAGAAAGGACAACGACCCAAATAATGGGAAAAAAAGATCCCTCAATACAACGAAAACCAAAAGCAAAAAACAAAATACGGAAAAGAAAAAAATAATAAAGCCACAAAATGGAATTGAAAGGGGAAAAGGAGTAAAGGGAGAGGGGACGGAGAGATGGCAGTGGCCGCAGTGAGGTAGGGGTTTGAGTAAATCTTGATGTGGTTTTAGCGGTTTATGGGAAGGGTTTGGACTGATCCTTGTGGCAGACCCAGGGATCTAGAACTGGGCTGTGGTGAGCATAATAAGGCTGCTCTAGGAGATCAAATGGGCTCACAAGTTAGGTCAGAAAGTGTTTGTCTATGAGCGAGTGCACGCCACCGGGCAGTGTGTTTGTCTGTCAGAGAGGAGGAGATATCTTGTCTCAAATTTGTTTGTTAGAATGAGTAAAATGTCGGGCATTACTTGCTCTTTAACAGGTCTTGTATTTCACCACGATTTAATGTATTGTTCATTGTCTAGTTTTCCTAATCTCCGAGATTCTCTAATTTCTTCTCTTACATCTCATTTAACTCTCTCTCTCTTTCTCTCCCTCTTGGCATATAAAACCATCTTCATCTCTTTTTTTCCGCTACTAAACAGTAACATCTAGATTAGAAGTTAATAAATGAAAACTGACATTGAAATAGTAAGCAATTCTAAGTGCTCTCCGTGATTTTTAATGTAATTGTTATATGGTGATTTAGGACATAACATATATGCTCGTGGTACGAGCATTTTCTGCCACCCACCGTCCTCTGTTAATATTCGCTATTATATTTTCTCTGCAACACTAGTTCCAACGACGCTCTAGGATTATTTTATTATTTTTTTGTTTTTCAAAGACGTTACATCTTGAGAGATAAACGTTGCATAGAGAAGTTGATTCTAAAACCAAGAATCCAATTTCTTTGGTGGAATCTACCATGGAATCATCGTGGAAAACGGCAACTTCTTTTTTTTTTTCAGTAAGGTGTTAATCTTTATCATTATGTCTTTCGTTATGCCCGAGTGAGTACCTGTTATGGACGAAGCTATTGTACCAGGTAGTCAGAAAAGTCCCAGGGATCTATTGCTACCAGATGGTCACAGGACAAAATGTTTCATGGTACTTGAATAAACGATATATTTCACACCAACCCTTATCCTAATCATAACCCTAACTCTAAATCTAACTATAATCGTAACCCTCCAGAAGCCATGTCGTTTGATGTCTGTGGAATTTCTCCTTTCTGGATTCTGAAATCTAGATCTAGAATCCACAAAATCACTATCCAATGTTCCAGATCATACCGAACGATGCAATTTCATTGATAGAAAACGAAAATCTGGTCGCATTAGATCACAGAGTCTATTTTGACCAGCTGGTCGCAGTGGTCAGAGCTATATGTTATTCAGAATAATGTCTTGTCAACTGTGAACGAAATCTTCTCTCGGAGATAATTTCAATAAATTGTAATCTTGTCTTTTCTTGTCATGTTTTGTCTTTCATATCTTATGATGATCCCTCGTAATATGACTAGCCTTATCGGTGTTACTATATTATTTATTATGTTGTTTCGTACGTGCCAAGGCTAAAATGCATTTTGCTTTCCGAGCTCTCTTCTCTCCCTCTAACCATCCTGTTACCATCAAAATTTAATATTCACAAATTTCCCTTGATGTCGTTACACAACTCAGAGCTTGCTGATTCACCATGCTGTTATTAAGCATTGAATAGCCTGCCTGGTCTGTGGTCAAGAAGACGAGAGAAATAACATGAGCATAATAATTATGAAACATGCTCATATTTGGCTGGACAAAGGAACTAAAAATAATAATAATAATAATAATGATAATAATAAGAATAATATCTATATCGTTTCTGGACTAATAAATGTGAACCGATTCCAGAAACGAGTGACAAAATAAACTTTTTTGGCGTACCCAGTCGCATTATAAATGCAAAACTCAGCCATATTCACATTAGGAGGAAAGTCATATGAAAAAATAATGTACCCGTATAGATATAGATAAATAGATAGATAGATAGATAGATAGATAGATAGATAGATAGATAGAGAGAGAGAGAGAGAGATAGAGAGATAGATAGA
>JBCEWB010963825.1:0-15291 GCA_039654565.1 Peronia peronii | reverse complement strand
GATGCAGGACCCGCGAGTCGATCCCGGTCCGTTTTCTCCGTGAGCAGACGCCATACCACAGAGCCACTGCGTCCCCCGGCCCGTGGAGTGCGGCCCGTGTGCAAATTTATCCGGCCCGCAGCCTCGTCGCAATGAATCAATTCAGACATGTTTTTTTTTTTTTTTTAAGTAGGACTATTTACTGCAGTCGAGATCTCAGTGTCAGCCTTCATATTAGTGCAGGCAAGTTATTCTTGGATATCATGTGCAATACAAATTTCATAAACAGTTCATTTTTATACCCTATTATAATATTTATGGTTTAAAGAGAATATCAAGCTGAATGTTCGACCCCCACACATTTTCAGCTTATAAAATCTGGCCCTCTTCTCACCCCTGAAGTCGGACACCCCTGAAGTCGGACATTGAAGGAATCGGCACAGTAGACATTTATATGGTTTGATTTCTTATTGCCCTCTCATTATATGTCCAAGCCTTCTGTCATGAGCGATACACTGACTTAGCACCACAATTAAATTCATCCGACCGGCAAAGAATTTCGCCATTAATGTAATGAATAATTGAAAATTCTCGTCTTAAATCATGCCAACGTACTTCGACTGACGTAATGCCTTTTGACTGAAAATTCTTGTTTCCAGAAAACTGCTTTTTGATTTTGTAGTCTCATGTTTGAAAGATTTGCAATGAAGCAAAACTGCAGTTTGTTTCTGTTTTTGTTTTCATTTTTTTAAATTATAGTCTTGTTTTAAAAGAAAAATCTCCTGCAAAGTTATATTCTAAAAGAAGAGGATATGATTAAATTTTGATTAAAAAAGGGGGAGGAAGAGTATTTTTCGAAGTATGATAGAATTAATACTCATATAACTGCCAATTTCATCAATCATGCTCTTTTTTTAGTTGTGTGTCAAAATTGCATCAGCGAACTAATGCATGTTAAAGAGGATTTATAGTGGTTGATTATGAATAGTTTGCTGGCTTCACAGTGGTTAAAAAGGAAAATCAAAGGATTTGTCCTTACCATTATAAGCCATTAAACAAGCCCACATTACATTTTATGGATCTTTTTTCGAGCCATTTAACTCTGGCTCTTATCGATCGCAATGAGGCAACAATATTTGATTTTTTTGTACAGACAGCCTTCGATCGTTTGTCTGTCTGACCGTCCGACTGTCTGACCGTCCGACTGTCTGTCCGCTCGACTGTCTGTCCGTCCGGCTGTCTGTCCGTTCGATTGTCTGTATGTCCGACTGTCTGTGCGTCGACTGTCTGTATATCCGACTATCTGTCCATCCGACTGCCTGTCCATCCGACTGTCTGTCCATCCGACTGTCTGTACGTCCGACTGTCTGTCCATCCGACTGTCTGTTTGTCCGGCTGTCTGGCCGTCCGACTGTCTGTCCATCCGACTGTCTGTACGTCCGACTGTCTGTGCGTCCGACTGTCTGTCCGTTCGACTATCTGTCCGTTCGACTATTTGTCCGTACGACTGTCTGTCCGTTCGACTGTCTGTACGTCCGACTGTCTGTCCGTTCGACTGTCTGTGCGTCCGACTGTCTGTCTGTCCGACTGTCTGTGAGTCAAGTTTTATGTCTTGTTCACTGATGTCTCCTCCAGGCTCAAGTCACATGTGAAAGAAGTGGGCGTTTGTCCATGGCAGAAATAATCAAGAGCTTTACAGACAGTCATTTCTCTCATCCGAGATACGCTTGTCAATGTGCGGCAAGTTTTGTTGAGTCTGAATGGTTTGATGCTGTTCGTGCTAGTTTTGTCTACATGCATATTTATACTATGAGTGTGAATATATCTTGCATGTAATGCTATGTCTCATCAAATGCAATGGGATTTCCTTCTAATACATAGAGTTTATCTCATCTTATCTTGTCTTGCCTTATTTAAAAGGAGTGGGAGTGAGGGCGGGATGAAAGGTTGAAGTTTGTCGAGGGAGGGGGGGGGGGTAGGAGGTAGAGCGAGAGGTGGAAGGAGGAG
This sequence comes from Peronia peronii, assembly GCA_039654565.1. Lineage (NCBI taxonomy): Eukaryota > Metazoa > Mollusca > Gastropoda > Systellommatophora > Onchidiidae > Peronia > Peronia peronii. The sequence continues at coordinate 13,305 of JBCEWB010963825.1, read as the reverse complement.
GATGAGAGGAATAAGGAAACAGGGAGATTAAACTTTTCTTATCATTCCTTGTATTACGAAGTAAGGAACTGCCAAAGCAGTTACATGATGCGATACCATTATGTTAAATATCAAATCGTAAGAGCAATGGAAATATAAAAAAAGTACCAAAAAGTTACATTAGATAAGAGAGGACTAGCTCTATGCCTGGGAACAAACGATGTTCTTCTGTTGTAAGCGACCGCTTGCCGTAGGAACCGTGTAGGCGTGATAGATGTAAGCTTAACTCCCTCCAATCAATACAGCAGATCCATCGCGAGAGACCTTAAATACGACAGCTTGATCTATGTCTACAAACAAATAAGCTTAACCCTAGAACTGCCAACTTGCTGATCTGGCCAGTACCTCAATCATTATACTTTTCTGAATTCCTTTCCAAATCACGTGTAATACAGTTGAAAAAAAAAAAGTAAAAATAAAATATTCAGCTTTCAGACTCATTTCTGGAACATTTATGAATATCATAAAAGAAACTTTGCAACATTAGCATAAATTTCTACTTATACTACTGGTACTTTTCTGTTTGAGGAGTTGAAAAAAGCAATCTGGTCTGCAGTTTATAGAATTTATATAGGACAGGGGATCCCATGATACCTATTTGAACAACAACAACAATAACAACAACAACAACGACAAAAGCCGCTGTCATGTTGTTTAAGGATTAATGATCAATATATTGGCATATGGGGGTTGTGTGCTTTCAGAAATGTAACTTTGCTGTGTTGTATTATTGATGGCTCAATCACCTTCAGAACGTGACTTCTTTCTTAAGATCATCCATAAAATCATCGACAATAACAAGGCCAATAAGAATTCCAACAAAAATAACATTACCAGCAATAAGAGCAAGTACATTTACACAACAACAACAACAATAACATCTACAGCTGTTATTTCAGGTGTAACAACAATTATAACATCGACAGCAGCACAAACATCAGCAACAATGAAGAGTTCTAGGATAACAGACAAGATGCAAGACCTGTTTTTGGTTACAAACAGACTCATTATGTCAAAAGAAGTGATGCTGCGTTTTCCCCATAATTTTACAGAATATGTTTGGCAACTAAATCTTATTGTCAGGCGAAACCTTTCTCATGTACTGAAGGGACCTCTCACTATCCTCCTTTGTTTGTTTATAATATGTCTGTCGTCTACTAGTTTGCCTGTCTCTCTCTCCCTTCCTTTCTTTTATTTCTTTCTCTCTTGCCTTTCTCTCTCTCCCCTTAGTCAGGTGACTATACTTCCTTATATTTTTTCCCCACAGGATTTGACAGAAATGTATATGAGAAGAGAAGAAACGTGCACATAGAAACAGAATGCGTTGCATTCTTAGGGTCTATTTCAAATATTAAGTTCTACTGGGTGACAGGCATTATGTCTTTGTAAGCCTGGGACACTCATATTATTCACGCACACGAACGCACTCAAAACCTCAAAGCTAGGTTAGGATATCACAATCACACAGTCACTTATGAAAATGTCATAAAGGTTGAGGATGGAGAATTCGGAAAGAGAGCGAGTTTATTCTCTTATCAGAACATGGCTATAAAGTTCAAGTATGAAGGGTCTGTCTCCTTTAGAATAGTGGGTTCGAAAGATGCTCAACTCCCCTACTTTCTCCTCTCTTGTCTCTCTCTCTCTCCTCTTTGTCTCTCTCTGTCTCTCCTCTCTTTGGCTCTCTCTCTTTCTTTCTCTTCTCTAAAAACAAGGCACGACTCACCTTCAATGGGCTTATCTGTGCCGATATAAACTCTCATCACAAATGTTCTAGGAGGTCATAATCTGCAATTTCCTGACTACCTTTCTTCCTACCCACTTACCCCTATAAAAAAAAAAAAAAGAATATTGCACACACTTCCAAAAGCATACACGCATAGCACACAAAAAAGAGAATGATAGATCATTGGATCATTTTAAAAGCCTCTCAGTTCTTGCCTATTTAATCTTCGTACAGACAATCTAATTACTATTTTTATCTCCTACTCACCCACAAACAAACCGTTCTCGACTGGGCCGGGCAAGAATTACGCGTGCGTGTCTGGCTCACGCGCGCCTTTGTCCACGAGGAACTCCTCCCTCCCACACTCGCCCACCTCTCCCAGCCCCTCCCTCTCGATGCTCTCTCACTTGATCCCCCACCCTCGTCTTGGCTTTGTAACGCGCATTGTCGTGTCGCGTTCATCTTCAAAGTGTGTCCTCAAGACGGGATATTAAAAAATGTGCTCATGTGTGCTCTTGGTTAATTTTTAAGTGCGCGGAAACAATGCAGTACTCCAGCCTCCTCTAGGGCATAATTATTGTTCTATAACTACACAAAACTAACACTCCTAGAATGGTGAGTTTTTAGCGTGGATTTGTGTTTCCCTGTGAGAAATGAAAGCCGACTGCTAACTGTGTGCAGCGCCGCTGAAGTGTCCTGGACATTTTGCCCCGTTTTAAATCGATTGGTGAGCGCTGCTAGGGTAATAGTGTGTAGGTGTGTGAGCACACAATGGTGTTTTTCACAGGGAAGGAATACTATACAGTACACTCCCGAGGGATTTAGCACTGGCAAGCTCATCGCCTCTCTGTTTGTCTGCGTTTGTCTGCGTTTGTTCGTTCTCAAGTTTGTATTACGTTTGTGGGCTAGGACAGTTTTAATCTATTGAGATTAGGTAGATTAAACCTCTCCTACGTCTACACTACTCTTAACTTTATTGACTCCTCATGCATTGTAATTGAATAGCTTCTTCCAACAAATCTGTTTACTCACTTATTAAAGTTTTCTCCTGTATACATATTTTTACCCTCACTCTGTTTTTCCCTCCCTCTCCCTCCCTCTCCCTCTCTGTCTGTCTCTCTCTCTCTCTCTCTTTGTGTGTCTTTTTTCTTTATCCTTTTCTCTTCTCTCTCTATCTATTTTTTTTTTACGTCTCTCCTTTCTTCTCTCTCTTTTTTCTCCTTTCTACTCCTCCCTCCCCCCCCCCCGTCTTCCTTCTCTCATTCTTTCTATCTCTCTTTTCCTCATTTTTTCCTGCCGTCAAAAATGTATGTGCCCAATAGACAGGATGCACAACAAATTTCTGTACATGTGAAGCATGGGATTTTGAGAAATCAGTACCACAATAAGACATCCCTTTAATGTTGGGGGACATTTGACTTCAGGATTATGGAATATATCAAATAGACTTGAATATAACAATGTGCGTCTTCATATGCGTGACATACGAATGCGTGCATATCATGTGTGAGCTCAGCATGCACATCTGTTCGCGTCTCTGGCAGAATATGCTTCATAAAGTGAGCACTTTTCTTTGGAAATACATGCTGTATTGATAATATCGTGAGCAAACATTTGACATCGATTCTCCCTTTTTGTTGCACGAGTGTTCCACAGACACAATTCCGAACAAACTGCAGACCTATAGTTGCACAATGACTTGTTCTGTGAGTGGTGACGTGGTGGTGAATGAATGAAAGCTTCACTTGTTTTAAATTGTGGGTTTTCACGTGGGAGAGAAATTCGCTTTCTTTGTTTAAATGCGGAACACGCTGCACTGTGGACAGCGGGGATTGTTTTTTGTTTTTTTTTTTACCACTCATATTTTTTTTCCCTTTGCCAGACATAAAAGGTGTCGAACAAGCATATACACAAGGCTTTCTTAAACAAGACGAAACGTTTGTTCCACAATATGTGCTGGGTGGTCATTTTCCCCCTATCATAACAAACCCATTGTTTTTAGTCTCTGAATGCTCCTCACAGAACAGTGTACCTGAAGATATGTGAACAATCTAAAATGTTAACCAAAAAACGACGCTATTCGCTGAGCTGAGCGGTTTCAACTCAGGCATCATTCTGCCAAGAGAACATTGCTCGCTCAAAACGTTTTCTAAATGGTGTCAACTTCAGAATGACCAGGGAGACAACCCAGGCGCGATTTGGACAAGATCAAGCGCTCTTTGATTTTGGGAAAAGGCCTTTAGAGCAAAAATCCGTTAACTCTTTTGGTTTGAAACAGATATGAAAAAAAAATCCGAAAACTTCATGACATAAGGCGAATGTTTTTTTCTTCTCCACATGTATGACCACATGTCCATATATGCGACATTTACTGATTAGACAGACACACAGACAAATAGGCAGAGAAATACACACACAGACAGACGCATACACATACACACACACACACACACCCAAAGAGAGAGAGAGAGATCTAACAGGAACGAATACACATCAAATATGAATTTATGAAACAAAACTAAACAGTGCTAAGAGAAAAAAAGCCCACTCCCATCATTATCACACAATGACATGAGTAACCGTCTCCACCTAAAATCGAGTTTTCCTGAAGATTGTATTGTGTTGAAGAGGCACGTGCCTGTATGAAATTAACTGTCAGCCTTCTAGGCCGCTTTATCTCCTTTTTCTCTACCAGTACGCGTTGTTTTCATCCCCACTCACATGTGTGCTCTAGTTGAGCACAGCAGGTGCTTAGGTCAACAAACAGAGCGAGCGACGTCACCTGAAGAACGTGCTTTACTTCACTTGTTATGTGTTTGAGTGAGCAGTGCTAAGCCTAACATAATCTAACAAAACGCCTTTTTCCCATGATAATTCTGCTTCAAGAAAATTGAGGTTTACTTTCGCCATCTTACTTTCAACATAAATAAAACAACCTATTGCACTGCTCAATTCCCTAAAAAACAAACTACATTTCGACCCAGAAAAGCATAATTATTTTCAACACAACTGCCATTGTTTTGAATATTACACGTGTGTAAAGCTAAAAACATTTTCTGTGAGAACTAACCTGATCCAGAAAACTAATAATATATATTGTATTAGTTCACTCCTTACACAATTTGCACCTTGGACAGGTTGGCTCTGAAAGGTCAAATGGCGTTGTTTGTTTTTTTTTCAAATCAGTGGCTGTAGCATTGAGGGCAGTTAAGCTTTCAAGGCGTCGAAAATGTAGTTTGTAGCAAATGAAATAATGCAGTAGATTTTTTTAAAAACTTATTTTTTTTATAAGTAGGCAAATAATGGAACTAGTATACAAAGTTTTACCAAAGCAAATTAGAGTTTTTCGTACGTTTTTTCTCTCAAAGACGCCAATGAATCACTCACGCCTTGAACTACAAAGAAGTTTCTATACGTGACCAGAAGGCATTTTTTCTGTTCCAAATCATGTCTAGTAGTTAAATGATCCATAGTTGGGATTCGTGCTCACGTCAAAAACAAAACAAGGATACAAAACTAACGTAAAACGCGATTTTCAACACAATTTTAAATCACGTATTTCTCCACCTATTGAAATACTATTTCCACAATATTAAAAAATGCAGTTTTTAATCCTATTCCAGTCTCTCTCTAATATGTGCATTTGTTTACTATCTTGAAAGAAAGTTCTTAAAAGAGACAGGTCAAATCTTAATGGCGATATTTTCAAAACGGTGTGTTTTAGGGAAACGTCGTTTAGTCAAAGTACATCAGAAAAGTAGTGTTTGACTAGACTGAACTATATCGATCAAAATCGTTCAGAGTCGTTGTAGAGTTCGCTAACTCTTGTGCATAGCTATCTTCTGCATCAGTTATTCGACTGAATGGATGAGAAAGGAGGAGGTTGGGGGGGGGGGGGGTTGAAGAAAGACAGGGAGGGCCACTGCAACAGTTTAAGAAACAAAAGGATTTAGATATCTCAGATTCTAACGAAGTTTCTCAACCGTTGCTTTCAAAAAACAGCGTCATGTAGTTAGAAAGTGTCTTTTGATGATGTGGTGATCCACAACAGTGGATGAAGCATAGCTGTACTGGGTTGCATCTCAGTGCTCAGAAATTGTTACGGACACTAAAAACTGGCGAACACAAAATTTCAATTTACAGATATAGCTCGTAGCTTTATATGTTTGCGATTTTTCTGTCTATTTTGATTTGAGTTTGGTCTTTTTTTTTTTTGGATCTATTTTTTTCACGTTTACATAATATGAACAAACGGGGCCAAAAAAAATTATTTCGATTTTCGCTGTGCACTATTCCGGATTATGTTGATGCAATTTAATTTAATGCTCACGTTTTATATTGAGCATAAATCTTGAACGGCCCTGCCGGCTAGCGTATTTGAGCTGAGATTCATATGTCATGATGAAAGCATAATTCAGAATGAATGCTTCATGTGTATTTTGTATTTAAGCTTGAACTTTGTAACACTGAAGCCCAGAGCCTCTAATGTAACATTTTTTTCCTGAACATAAACTCTCCAGTATTCTTTTAGAAAGTTCCCTTGAGGGAAGAGTTGCATTTCATTCCTGACATTTTCAGTTCGTGAGAAAGTTGCCATAGAGACAACAAGTAATTCGATCAAATGTGGAATTACATGAGTTGATACGTGATGAACAATATTGTTCAGCAAACCAGTAATTCAGTCTGGGAATCCGTCCGTGCAAAATCTAATGGATAAACATCAACAGCAACAACAACAACAACAGCAAACAGGGGAAAGATGAAGAAGGAAGTGAGAATCTGGGACAAGAAAATAGTGTTATATATTATCTGTCTGGCTTCTGATAACTGGTTCCATTTCACTGACAGTCTAGTTTAACCGGGTGGATTCTCACGTTAGGATATGATTGTGTTCTACTTTGGTTCTGGTTGTTTTACAAGAGGTTGGAATGGGGTGAAGAAAAAGTAAGGAGAAAGACGGAATATGGGATGAGATAAAGAGAGTTGGGGAAGTGGGTTATCAAAGTTAAAGGTGGGATGACATTATAGTGTGACCGAGGTAAGTGCTCTTGAGAAACAAATGGATGCAGTGAAGAAGCAATCAGGTGCCTAACAGATAGATCATTACAAGAAGACAGTAATAGTTTTTCTATCCAGAATCGAGATCATCCATCTTCTGCCTTGCTCTATCCACAACTGGCTCCTTCATTCATTCATATAACAATTTACTACATATATATACTATTAATCACTCGTTCCGTTCTCTTCCTGTAGTTGTATCTCTCCTCATCTATCCCCATGTGTGGCGATACTTCCTCTCCCATCTCATTACAGTTTGTTGAGCTGTTTACGCAGACAGCTGCACACGATTCCCATTCCATCATACTTAACCCGTTTAAGACTCAGGACCCAGGACAGTCCTTACCAGACTATGATAGGATAACGTTCAATATCAGCGACCCAGCAGATGGATTGAATATTGGTCAGCAGTAAGTCTCCCACAGTCCATTTTTTTTTTGTCTGTATGCTGGTCGTGTTTTCAGTTACGTTGCCTCACTGGTTGTAGTTCGTCTTAACCATATTCGACTGAACCGGCCAGTTCGAGAAAAAGACAGCGGATAAGGATGTTATGTTCTGACTATACTGACTACGAAAGTCAAACAGCAATAGATTGAAATAACTCTGGAATCATTTCTCCGTATGACTGACTGACATATTGACTAGCTAAGTGACTGACTAAAACCCACTGAGGGGCTGTAGAATCCTGCAGATGAGTTGAGAGCTCTACTCCGTTTGCTCCTTTCTTCTGCCATACTCAGGGAGTTGCCGAGAGACTGGTTTGTTCAAGCTGTGGTGTGACTGACGTTTCTTCTATCTCCTTTCCCTTCTCCCACCTGGAACAGTAATCCGCATGATGACTTTTGCAAGTGCCGTTAACCTGGTAACATTACCGAAACACCTTAGTTTTCTCATCTTGGCAACGGTAAGGACATCGTCGTACGGTCCAACGGCTGCCCCGACCCTATTGCGGATCTCTATGCAAATTATATAATAATAATAATAATAACACTAAAAATAATAATGATAATAATAATGATAACAATAATGACAGTAGTAGTAACAATAATAATAATAATAATAATAATAATCTTCAGCCTTATTGAGCTGTATCACATATCATTTTGTAACTCAAGGTCTTAGGGGTTGAAACCATTTCTGGCATACCGGAGCTGCACAGTTGTGATCTGCTCCATTAGAGCTGCTCCATTAATCAACCTCTCTGCCCTGCTGACTGCCTAGCGCTGAGCTGAAGTGATCGACTAATGCCACACACAGACTATCTATTCGGAGGAATGTCTTAGACTCTTAGATTCCATGTACGAGTAAACACTCATAGCAGACTGGAATGTAAATATCTCTGTCTGCTGAATGCCAGGCGCAGATTGATCAGTAGAACCTTTGGAGATTAGCTTCTGGCTTCCTCTTAAAATGATCTTAGCCTGGTCGTTCAAGTAATCAGACTGACATTACCAAAATGGCGAGTGTAAAACTGACTGTGGGTTTATTGTCGGTTGATTTTGAATGAACGAATGAAATCTAACTGACTATCTAATTCTGTATCTGGGTGAAGAGACAAACTATATCTTCACTCTTTATCTCGTCCAAATCTTCAAGCTCCTGTGTTGTCTACAAGTGTAATGATGTTCATTACATTTACAAGTATGATCAAGCTTAGTAAAAGTAATTCCTGCATTTATAGAGCACTAGGCTTTGTTCGTTTATTGACGCTGCAACATAATGTCACAGCTCCGTTTTCTTTCACATTTCAGTCTCTTCCTCTGGCAGTCCTCTGACAACTGTATCATCCTTCAATTTGTCTTCCACTGTATCCGCTTTTAACTGTATCTGGCATCCCCGCCTTCCCTCTCATTCAATATTCTCACCAAGATCGTATAGATCGGCTCTGTGGACAGCCCTGTTAGATACTCATGAATCTTGTCACCAAGTTAGTCTCCTCTATATTAAGCCATCATTAATTTTTCTGTCCGTACTTGTCTTTGAGAAAGATTATTTCTACTACAGAAAATACATCAAGAAACGTATGAGCCAAAAACTGATGTCGTTTATCCATATCTATTCAAGCAAGGTTTCCTGTCATCTTTTGCATATTGGGTCGTTTTGGTGGTCCGAAACAAACAAGCAACCAAAAGAAAAAAAATACGTGGAGCGTAAGTGGTGGTCCATTTTGGAGATGTGAGATCAAAGGAACTGGAGGGAAAGGGAATGACATGTCAAGAAGAAAAAGAAAAAGATATTCATTTTATTGTTTATACAATTTTGTCAAACAAAATATAAACTAAAAATTATTTCATAAATCAAAACAAAGCTACAAACAATGAAATCTGCTTTCCTTGCAAATTCATCATTAATTTCACAAAATTTGTTGGAGTGTTTAGGACTGACATTTACTAGAATTTTTGTAGAATGTATTGTGAAATCGCAGAGAAAACACCGACTCTTCGTTCTTCCTTTACAGACGTTCTGATCCACCATGGAGATGATTTGTGACCTGGCACTTCTTGTGTTAAGTTTTTTTGTTGTTTTTTTTTTCTGACCAAAAGATGGACTGAGTTTCGGTTCCTCTTCCTATTTGATTACAGCAGTGGTGTTATATTTTGTTCTGTTTCTACTTTCTGTGTCGCTGTGCAGGATCCTTGCAAATGCATCAGCCTCTTGTCGGTACCATTCTCCACAAGTAATCAATACCTTCACTTGAACTCGTTGTTTATCTTAACCGAGAGGGCAAGCCTAAGTCTCTTTGACAAAAGCTCTTGTACATCACGATTTATGTCCCCACATAATTATGAAATATAAATCTGCACAGTAGTAAAAGACAACCTAATACATCATTTCAGTTTCTAAAAACTCCATTTTTCTTTACTGTATGTTAGTCCTCTCGGTATCACTTTATTCTCTAAGAAAAACGCTCTTAACCCTTTGAACCTTGGAAAACCTGGCAGTAGGGGATTTGGGATTTGAATGTCTTTCGGAAATGCCAGGCGGTGGTGGTTGTCACGTTAAATAAGAGATCTCAAAACAAAATCGCGATGTATTTTTCAAAACAGAATTTAAAGGGAAAACATGTTTTGTCAAAGTATATTAGAAACCGCTTCACATGCAGGCTAGAAAATCTCACCAGTACTGACAATCCAGACAGCTTGAGTACTTTGGTCATCAATTTGCTCGCTGTCAGTGAGTGTCGCCGGCTGATAAGGCTGGAAATAATCTAAGAGCTGATCCCGTCACCAGCCATCGTCTGTCTGAGCTATACACTGGTCGTGTTTTCAATTACAGGCTGACTCATTTGGTAGCAGTTTGTGTTAACTGTGTTGGATTAACGGGGAGTACTGGAGTATTCGAGTTAGGCGTGATGAAGATTGGCAATGGACCTGATGAGTGACGTAGACGACCACTCACAAGGACGTTGTAAATTTACTATGTTTGATTCTGAGAGAGCAAGAGATTTAGGTCCAAATTAATGCAACAGATCGATAGGTCAGGCCTCAAACGGATATAAATAAACGATTGTATTGTAATGTTAGGATCAACGGGAGGTACCTAATATTTTTGTGCGTTTTTGCACAGCTGAGATAGCCACCACGACAGGAGGTTGAAAAGCTTAACAAAACCGTAACCGTAATGCTAAGATCACTTTTGAATTGAGTTTAGGCGCTGAAACGTCTGCTACTAGTCAGTCAAGGAATATGAATTAGACATCTTGACACTTTGCTACTCCATTGATGATGTTACCTAATACCGATGTTCGTTGCCATGAGCTATGTGGGAGTGCAAAATATTCTCGTGTAATAGTCTGTTACATCTAGGAATCACAAAACATTGGTTTGCATAGCTGATAAATCTAGCTGTGTCATCGGCCTGAAGTGACCACCGACGACATCAAGGAAAAGTTGACATTGTATGAGAGATGACTTTACTTGTAGATTCAATGTGTGAGTATTTGGACGGACTAACGTTTCTTACTGCGTAAAAGAAGATTTTGTAGCTTATGACTTTTATCTGTTTATTTTCAGAATACCCTCACCTTTCAAGCAAGGTATCAAAACTACTGGACTTCCATCTGTGTCAGCGCCATCATCATCGTCATCAGCATCATCGGTGCCCCCGCCCCCATCTTCCGCACCGTCGTCCAAGGATAATGCAAGCTTGAGCAGCAGCAACAGCAGCAACAACAACAACAATCTCATCACCCGCAGCAACAGCGGCCGCTCTTCCCTGCCCACTGGGGGCGCTGAACGAGGTCGTCTTCACCAGAACCAACAGCCGCCAGTTGGAGTAAGTCCTGGGAGTAACAACAACAGCAGCAACAGCAGCAACAACAGCAACAGCAATAGCGGAGCTCCGGGATGTAATGGTAGTAACAACGGCCAGGCTTCAGCTCCAGGTAGGTCAGAGAAACAATGCTGTGCTGCTTGTAGTATGTCTATGTTACGTCTTTCAGCCGTCTTAGAGGTGCCTTCCTCGGCTTGTTTGTAGAGCATGGTGTGTCAGAGAGAAACTGCGTGCTGAAGTATAAGTGGTGTTAGTAAAACTTAGCAATGGAGAGATGGGAGAGATGTGCAGGGAGAAAGAATGAGCCGCAGAATAAAACAGGATGAATGACGCAAAAGAAAGAAAGAAGAAAATAAGAGAAAGAATGAAAGAAAAGAAAGAGAGAAAGAATAGTAAAAGAAAGAAAGAAAAGAAAAAAGAAAGAAGTCAAAATATAAAGAACGAAAGAGAATTATATCTGAAAGAGATGATGAGGAAAAATTGCAGGGACAAGAACGAGCTGCGGAACGAGAAAGGATGTAAGAAAACAAAAAGAAAGAGAAAAAGAAAGAGAAAGCAGAGGAAAAAGAGAGAAAGAAAGAAAAAAGAAAGAAAGAAAAGAATGAAAGACAGGCAGAAAGAAAGAAATAAGAGACAAGCAGAATTAAAGAAAGAAAGAACGAAAGAAAGAAAGGAAGAAAGCAAATAAAAAAAAAGAAAAGAAAAGAAAGAAAAACAGGCAGAAAGAAAGACAGAGGAAGAAATGGAGAGTTTTGATAACTGAGTTAAACAAGAAAAACATAGCGCAGAACGGTGGAAAAACATGAAGAATCCATAAAAGGAACAAAGAAGAGTGGAAATGCCTTGGGCAAGATCAGAAAAATAACAGACAATATGATCATATTTCATTTCCATTTACAAGCGAGCTCAAGGCAAGGGCGACTTTCTGGGTGGGTAGATCTGCTGGTACAATGGTAGTAGGACTTGTGTCTCTCACTGCAGGTGGTGTGGGGCTGGGTCTTGTAACGTGTGAAGATGGCATAAGATCGGAGGATACGAAATATCAGGCATATATTATATGAGGAGTGAAAATGCATAATATATGGCGCTATGTCGACTTCTTTATCTGTTGTTGTTGTTGTTGTTGTTGTTGTTGTTGTTGTTGTTGTTGTTGTTGTTGTTGTTGTTGTTGTTATAGAGTCTATGCTTGGCTTGGCTTGGCCTGGTCATCTAAGTCCGTCCACAGCCATGGGATCTCCGTACAGCTCCCTGTCCATTTTTGAATGTTGTGCAGCATGCCATAGTTACATAAGGCTAGTCTGGAAGTAAGTTTGCTCCTTCCTTCTCCAAGAAAACAAAAAAGAAACAAAATACAAATAAAATTACACCCAAAGTGTAGTTTTATCTATACTAACATATAGGAGATGTAACCAAAAAATCTGGTTTTGTAAAATTCAAAATCTGATCACTTGCTCATAATACACTGTGCAATTCACTACTTTGAGCGTGGAGTAGAAGGTAAAAACATAAATCAGCCTTGTCAAAAAGAATATTATTTTCTCCGTAAACGATAGCTCTCCCACATTAAAAAGAAAAGATAACAGGGAAGTGTGATGGGAGTGAAAAGTAAGGAAAGTGAGCAAGGATGTGTTAAAGAAAAGGGTGAGGGTTTATTGATCAATTTCTGCAGCTGTTGTCACCTCCAGCTGTGGCCCCCAAGCCTGGGCAGAGATGGCTGGGGAGTATTAGACCCGCTAGCTGGGAGAGGCTGGGACAGAGGATATAATATTATATTATGTTAACGATTAATTGAACGACTAACTGGTGGTGGTATAATAACTGGATCTTATTGATTAGCACTGTGTATGTCAGATTTGTAACAAAAAGTAGACATTGAAACGAAGGTCAATATATTTATTCTTTTCCTGCGATTCGTCCATTCTCTCATTCACTCTCTCTCTGTCTTTCTTTCTCTCTCTCTCTCTCTCTCCCTCTTACACATACACAGATACACACAAACATATTTTAATATCTCCACCTCTGTTCCTTGCCACTCTTAGCTGTTAATAAATTTAAATTTCTGCATCATTTTCAAGACAAACTCCTCAGTGTTACATACTTTTACTTAGGGAAGAACGATGCAATTTGCTTTATGGCTGTACGTAATCCAAGTAACGATGAAATTTATCATTTTGATTAAGATAATAATCTTTTTATATTGTGCGGGGGGTGGG